>APFE030989995.1:244131-264345 GCA_000404065.3 Pinus taeda
AACAAACTCACAAACCCTTCAAATTAGTTGTGTGAGACAAATGAGAGTGAGAGGGGTCTCTTATAGCGAAGGAGAGGGTGTTTTTGGAGGGAAAACACCTTTACCTCCCCCCCAAAACCCCTAAACCACAAACTGAAAACCGCTTTCTTATGTTTCGGTGGGCGTGACCATAAACCGGCCGGTTTAGGACGGAACCGGCCGGTTTTGGACCGGTTAGGGCACATTTTAGGCGAAAGAGGGGGTCTGACCGGGTTTTTAGGCCGGTTCTTACCGACGGCCTTGCTAACCGGCCGGTCAGACCGGTAACCGGTTTTTGTGGCCGGTTTTTAAAACACTGGTAAGAAGTTTATGTGGAAACTCCACCTTTAGAGATAGTTGCAAGAAGCTGTGTCTTGGAATCTTGAGTGTCACTCAAGTATCTACTAATTCACAGTAGGCTACGGGGAGGAAAGACCATATCCAAACTTTCTTTGTTTTTGTTTTAATTGTATAATTAAACAAAAGAACACTTTGCCAAAAAAAAAAAACTTTAGTAAATGGCTGATATTTGAAACCTAGCTGAATTGGATTCCTGGTTATGATATTTTCTCCATCGAACTTGGAGTGAGCGTATTGAGATGATAGGAGTGTTATCAAATTGGAGCAGATGAACAATAGAATGACCGCTAGACAACATAATGGGTCAAACAATGGCTCATTCTTTTTTTATTCTGATATGTATCTTGAAAATCTGATTTGGATTTTGAAGATCACATTTCCTGCAAATATCTCTTAAAAAAAATGAAAAAGAGTTTGTAAGGTTTGCTCTTATATCATGAGAATATCTAAAACAAAAATATATTTTAACAATAAAAAAAGTTGCAAAAACCAAAACAATCTTCTGCAAGAGATAATTCTATTAATATATTAGATTTGCAATAAATAAAATACAAGAGAATATCCAAACCATGAAAGAGTCTTGGTATTAACAAAGGATTGTTGTTACAATTAGGAAGATAAAGATAACTCCATGAACTTACAACTAATACTAATTAGCAGCTGCATATTAGTAGCTGCATTGGAAAAAGAATATTAAGAGCAACAGATGAACTTTTCCAACATTAAGAGCAATAGACGAACAATATCCACACAAAATCACCCTGATTGGTGATGATAACTAAATGCACTCCCGTGAAATCAGAACAATATCACCCTGATTGGTGATAACTGAATACACTCTTGTGAATGAATGAGCTTGAGATATGAACTTGATGAGCTTGGTGTTTCTCTCTTTGAGAACTTGCAAGTTATGCATAAAAAACTGAATGAGCTTGAGATGAAATTTCAGATATGGACTTAAATGAGCTTGGTGGTTCTCTCCTTGAAAACTTCCGAATTATATATGAAAAATCTAAATGTTTGAGCTTTAGAATTAATTCTGTTTGATCACAAGTTGGTTGACCTTTGAATTGATTGAATGACATTGTTTAATCTCTAGCTTATAAACCTCTAGGAGCATCTAGAAACTACTAAGCCTCCATCCAGTGGAGAAACAAAGCAAGATAATGTACATACAACATAAGATTCCAATCTGTCCAAACTCACTCACATTTTGAAGAAAACAATATATACAGAATCCACAGGGTCACCCTTTGAATTCATGTGGTTTTTTCTTGTGACGAGCAATGAGAACCCTCTTTGCAAACTCATAAACCATGAAGGACAGGGCAGTGACAGGAATAATCTCTGCATATCTCAACCCAACTCCTCTGTACAAACCTTGGAGTCCTGCACCTTCTCTTGCAACAGTTTTCCTCAATGTCTGAAACATATTTGTTCCTCTAGGATCCAGAGCTCCTCCTCCCTTGGGCAATTTCTTCATACTCATCATCGTTGTACTGTTGTCCAGTGGATATGACAACGTGGTGGAAACCAAACCAGCGATGGCACCAAAACACAGGGAAGGAAGAGCCCCAATCTCTTTTCCCTTAACACCATTCTCATTCTTATTCTTCTTCTTCTTCTCAATGTGGCGTCTCTTGAGAGTTTCATATGTGTAGAAACCTGCAGCTCCATCGGGCACCATCCTTATGAGCTTGGGTATCACACCACGGTATAGCTCTCCAATTCCTTCATTCATTATGATCTTTCCAATGGCGTCGCTCATGGATTTGTACTCGTTTCCCTGATCATTCATTCAATACAGGAATTCAATCTAAAAAGAGTAATTTTGCAATTGGAAATCCCTCATAAAATTATTGCACCTGGAGTTGGTGGATATAGATAGTGAGTGAAGTGAATGTAGAGTAGCAAAATACATTTACAGATGATGATAATTCATTGAATACAAGAATTCAAACTCAAAAGTAGAATTGCAATCAAGATTAGTTCAGATATATAGCAAAGTCTATCTATAGTTCAGAGTTGGGTTTTGATTAAAAAGGATACCATAAATAACAAAATGTAAAATAATTTAATAAACCAACCTAGAACCTCTCACCTCTTAACCTGGATCTTAAGAAGGCTTTGCCCTGATCTTAGGAAGGCTTTTAGCTTTTAAATACTTGTAGATTATATTTGTGATTTTAGCTTTTAAATACATGTGGATTATACTTTTGCTTTTAGCTTTTAAATATCTATAGATTTGTGCTTCAGAATCAAGGTTCACAGGGTTTAGATGAATATATGAATGATATGTGTATGAGGTTTTCGATAAAGAAGGATCTTAGGATCCAGATCTTAAAGGTTGGTTTAAGAAGCATCTTCACGTGAAAACCTGATCTTAATGAGGCTTTTTAATTTGATTTGTGCGTTTGGCTTTTAAATACATATAGGTTAGGTTTGTACTTAAGTTCAAAGTTTATAGACAAGTGCATGAGGTTAAGATGAATTTACTCTGATAATAGGTTCAACGAAATTAAAATAAAAATAAATTTAAATTATTAATACTATCTAAATAATTAATTAATACGATAAAATAAATTTGATAATAATGTGAAACCTAACAAATCCATTATAAATCTATTAAATCTACTAGCTCTGATCTCAGGTCTTAGTCTTTTATCCTATAGATTTGTGATTTGTGTTTTTCTATTTTTTTTACTACTTCCCCTTTTAGGTTCTTAATAGATTTGGAGTTCCATCCCCTTTTAGGTTCTTAATAGATTTGGAGTTCCATCTAGGGCTTAAGGAATATAAACGGATAATATTAGTATAGAAATCTAAATGCTCGATGAATCTGAAAATCACCCGAGTCATTTATTTATCTTTTGTGAAGTTCCAAATAGGGATTAAGGAATATGGATGGATACGGACAATAATTTGAGTAGAGAAATCTAAATGCTTAATAAATCTGAAAATCAATACTGATAATACCATATGCTTAAATATTTTTGTCTTTTATTTTTTTGTAAGCCAGTGAAAAGACAGGAGACGTAAGACGGCATCAACTTAAGATGGCATCAAACCAGTTTGTCTTCGCAAAGACCCGATACATTGATAATGCCATCTAAATAATTAATTAATAAAATAAAATAATATTGATAAAAAATTCAAACCATAACAAATCCATTACTTATTAAATCTACTAACTCTAATCTCAGGTCTTTTAAACTAGAAATCCAAAGTCCTTTATACTGTAGATTCGTAATTTGTGTTATTCTCTCTTTTTTTTTTTTCCTTTGAGGTTCTTAATAGATTTGGAGTTCCAAGTACGGCTTAAGAAATATAGACCGATAATACTAGTATAAAAATCAAAATGCTTAATAAATCTAAAAGCCGTTTGTTTTTTTTCAAGGAGGGGAGAACAAAATTGGTAGCGTTAGTGGTTTTTTTTAATTATTGTGTTTTTTTAGCCTGAGTAATTATTTTGTGTTTTTTAATTTTTAAATCAATCAGGAAAATCGATAGGCCTATGGTGTCAGCCAATAAAGAGACGAGATACCTATGATGAACTAAAATGGAATTGAGTCACTCTGTAGTTAAGAAGACTTGGCATCCACTATAGTTTTCAGTCTTCTTTTAAGGCTAGTGCAATGATCCATAAGTTTATTTTAGGAATTAAGTCACTTTGTAGTTAAGAAGACTTCGCATCCACTGTAGTTTTGAGCCTTCTTTTAAGGCTAGTGCAATGATCCATAGGTTTCGCTGGACTAATAAAAGGAAACACATACCAATTGGATTGTCGCTATACTCCAGAGCCTAGCTTTAAGATAACCTAAAATAACATTGAATTTGTCATCGAAAAGACCTAGTATATGGCATCTAGTCATCCAGAGATTATACTCTTATACTCTTGAATCTAATCCTAACATTGAATTTGTCATCGAAAAGACCTAGTATATGGCATCTAGTCATCCAGAGATTATACTCTTATACTCTTGAATCTAATCCTAATAATGAGCCTAGAGGATTAGTCCATAAGCTTAACTAGACTAGTAAAAGGCAATGTTTTAAGGCAATGTTTTAAAACTCAGACTCTCACTCGGCCGAGAGTCAACTTCGAGTGAGACTTGGTATCGACTCGGCCGGCTCGATTTCAGTGACTCGGTCATTGTAAAAAATACATTAGATATTTATTTTTTATAAATATTAAAAACACATAATTTTAAAGATTTTCATTCATGTTTCCAAACACACAGCATTAGAATATAGATAGAAGACAGATCAAAGTAAGCTCATGAATATATCCATTATATCAAAATGACACCCATTGCACTGTCCAATACATACACAATGATGATATACATACACGATGATGATATAGAGATCAAAACAAAAACACATAAGTAAGAAAGCTAGAAATGAGCTCTACAACAAAAGTTTGTGACCTGGCTATTGTTAGAGTTGCCAACATCATCTAACTCAGTGTTACTTGGGAGCGGGAACGAAAGCAGGGAGTGGGAGCAACATTTCTAGAAGCTCCCAGTTTGGGAGCGAATCCCAGAGGAGTTTGACAACCAATGTCACTAACATCAAGGTACATAGAGGGATTGGTGCTCTTGATTGAATACGAGTTCCATACCCTAATACATGAGAAAATTCAATGGAAACATTGCAATCCCCCAATCCTAAATCCTAAAAAACTAATAAGTCTGCTGGATTTTGAATGAAATCTAAAATTCTACTTTCTCCATATGAAATCCAACGAGGGCGAAACCACTCTCAAACATCCTAAGTCATTTCATGGTAATGTTAAAAATTTAAGTAAAAGGATGAAAATGAAGATTAAGGAGAATGTCACTTTTACTTTAAGAATTTAACATTACCATAAATAGCATATCAATACTAGGGATCAGAGTTAGACAGGGAAACCCATGAGTTAGATAAAAAGCCCAGGGAGTGCCCCACACTCAAGAAAAAAAAAAAAAAAAAAACGGTTTTTTTGGAGTTCACTTGCCGCTATCTATAACCCGGTAGGGTTGATACGGACTCGGCCCAGTCGGCCAGGTTAGGCCGGCTCGGTATTAACCCAACCAGCTGAACCGGTTTGGTTCAATGGCCGGGTCAAAAAACCATTTTTTTTTACCAACTCGGACCAACTCGACCAAGTCGGTTCCGAGCCGGCAGCGTTTAAAAACACTGGTAAAAAGAAATAGAGACCAATGGGACTTCCATTATATTCCTGAGCCTAGTGCTAGTAAGGAGATGGGAGACCTCGGATGGCATCGAGTCAGTGTGTTATCGAAGAGATTTGGAATGGCATCAAGTCACTGTGTGTTCGAAGAGATTTGGAATGGCATCAAGTCACTGTGTGTTCGAAGAGACCTAAGATGACATTAAGTCAATTTGTCATCAAGGGGACTTGGGATGGCATAGAGTTATGCCACCTAGCTAATGAAACTACGGGTGGCAAAATGGCATAGTTATCCCATATGATAAGTGAGACTATATACTTTTGAGCATACTCCTTAGGGCAATGGTCCATAAGTTTAACTAGACCAATAAAAAGAAATTGAAACTTAAACCAATCATGACCCTTGTGCAATGGAACCAGTCCTAAGCCTAGCACAATGCTCCATAAGCTTAGCTAGGCCAATAAAAAGAAATGATCTATAAGCTTAGCTAGACCAGTAAAAAGAAACAAGACCATTGGAACTGCCACTCTATTAGTGAACCTAGAGTAACCACCCACTCACAAGCCTCTATACCAATAAAAAGAAACAAGACCATTACCCACTCACAAGCCTCTATACCAATAAAAAGAAACAAGAACATTGGGACTGCCGCTATATTAGTGAACCTAGAGCAACCACCCACTAGTAAAACGAAACAAACCCATTAAGACTGTTACTATATTAGTACTAGTAAAACGAAACAAACCCATTAAGACTGTTACTATATTAGTGAACCAACCACCCACAAGCCTCACAAGACAAATAAAATGGAATTTCCATCATTGGCAGGCCCTATATTGGTGGACAAACACCACCTAATCTTACATGACCTACTCTAGATCTAAGCTTGATTTGTCTTTATTGTTTTTATTATTTTAAGTTCTTAGTAGCTCTGGAATTCTGTTTAGATTCTTCTTCTAGGGTATTAATAGCTGAGTTCTCCATCTATTCTCAATAAATCTAATACGTATTCAGATTGATAAATTTCATCTTAAAAAATATGATTTGCTTGATAAATCTGTGCTGATCCAGAAACACCCTACCTTGAGAAACATCCTATCTCCGACAGTACCCATGGGGTATGTGACAAGAGTGGAAACAAACGCAGCCACGGCTCCGGCCTCAGAAGAAACAGAAACCTCTCTGGGCAACCCGGGCAGCCACTTGACATCCCGTCCGAATTTATTCTCTTCCCTTCTCTTAACTGCTTCATAAGTGAAAAACATGACACCCCTCTCAACAGCAGATGTCATAATCCCAGACACCAAGCTGCCTTTCTTTATGAATTCGATCCCTTCTTTCCTGAGAGTATCCGAGAACACCTCCCGAACAGAAGTTCCGCCCTTCCCCGCCACCGCTTTCGAGCGGAGAAATTCGAACGGCGCAGCAGCTATGCCCGAAACACCGCCAGCTATGGTGCCGCATAACAACTGCGCCCAAAATTCATTCAATCCTCAACTGAAATTTCTGAGATAATGAGTACATACCACATGTGGCATGAAAACGCATTGAAGCAAAAACAAATTTGTACCTGTTTGAGAGCGAGGCTATCGACATGGCCTACAAACGGTATGTTGGTGTTGGGCACGGGAACCCTGAGTGACTGGGCTACTTCCTTTCCTTTCTCCTTCATCTCGTCCATGGCGGCCCTCCCCGCATCAGACTGAACATGTCACTTGCCCAGCATATAATTTCAGGCCTAAATACGGTGTGCATGAAGAAGGGAAGGTGTCCATACAGCTTGGCGACGTGTGGATCGTATACCATGGTTTTCTTCATATTTTCTGATTTGGCGAACGGGGATGCATATCACGGGTTAAATCTACACGTCCAGGAGCTGCCGGAGATTATGCAACTAAGTGACACCACGTGAGGTGGTAGCGCCGTACATGCCAAATTTACACCATCCCACACTGATCAACTAGATCTTATTTGGAGAATGGGTTTGAAAACATTAATCCGTGTGTAAGATTAATCTACAAATATGATTGACCCGGGTTTATTGAAAATAAATTAACGTTATCTATTTTCGAGAAAAGTTTTAAGGTGTTAAGTTTATATAATTAAATATTTTAAAAAGTTTTTATATTGAGAAATATAATTTAAATAAGTGATATTATTTTTTAAATAATAGGAAATTTATCATAACTTAGTTGTGAAAACAGTAGTGGGATAATCAATATTTTTGCTATCTCCCAATGTATGCTTATTCATCATTGTTATTCAAGAAAAAGCTAATTTGGAATTCTCATTAGTGGTCTATAAGGAGGTAGGTTTTCACTCCCACTAGATGTTTGGGCCTTTAACCTCTTTCCTTACCTATAAGGAAAACAAACTCTTAGCCCAGCAGAAACTATTTTAGACATACTCCAAACCCAAAGTGATATCATCTATATTTCACAATTTACCAAATATATTTATAATACTAATTTATTTAATAAAAACTGTTTATCAAATATATTTATAATACTACTTTGTTTGATAAAAAATATTACTAAAGTATATAAAAGTCATTATAACAATTATCATTTTCTTAATGTCTTTTCTCAATTTAACAAGGAGACAACCAATACTCATGCTATTCTAGAATGCACGCTCATTTATCACTGTTATTCAAGAAAAAACCATGCTACTTGGAATTCCCCTTAGTAGTCCACAAGGGGGTAGGTTTTCACTTTGGCTAGATGCTTAAGCATTAACCTATTTCCTTGGGTATGAGGAAAACAAGCTCGTAGCCAACCAAAAACGGTGTTAGACATACTCTAGACCCAAAGAAATATCACTTATACTTCACAATTTATCAAATATATTTATAATACTAATTTATTTAATAAAAAATATTTCTAATGAGTTATCAAATATATTTATAATACTACTAACCCCCCACGGTTAGCTCACTTGGTTGGGTTCCTGTTGTTAAGTACCTTGCTAGTTGGGAGGTCATGGAGTCAAATCTCCTCGATGCCCTTGGGGTTAGGCCTTGCTTGTTTGGTCTACAGGTAGATCCCTTTGGGTTGATCTGCCTAGATTTTTCTTATGACCTATTTAAATGTCATTATAACGATTATAATTTTTGTTAATGTTTCTCATTGATATAATCTATGAGCCAGTGGAATAATATAATGTACTGTCATTATGTACTTCTAAATATAAGCAAATGTCAGAAATATTCAAATCTCTGGGGCAAGGTTTGTTCCTTTTAGTGATGTAGTGCTCAGCCATAAGATAAGTAGCTTGCTTTGGGTTTGCTTTGTTTTCTTATGGAATTTCACTGTTTCTTTGATAAACCTCTACTTACAGTTATGTTAGCCCTATATATATATTTATGTTAATTTTTTTTATTTTACAGTATAATTTTGTTGTGAATTAGTATTTTCTCTAAATATTAGAGATTGCTATTATTATTTAATATTTTTTATATTAATTATTTATCTTCTCAAATAACTAACTTGTTACAACAATGAGATTAACTTAAAAATATTTGTTTTGTCAATTAACAATCTCTAATACTTTATGACCTATTTAAATGTCATTATAACGATTATAATTTTTGTTAATGTTTCTCATTGATATAATCTATGAGCCAGTGGAATAATATAATGTACTGTCATTATGTACTTCTAAATATAAGCAAATGTCAGAAATATTCAAATCTCTGGGGCAAGGTTTGTTCCTTTTAGTGATGTAGTGCTCAGCCATAAGATAAGTAGCTTGCTTTGGGTTTGCTTTGTTTTCTTATGGAATTTCACTGTTTCTTTGATAAACCTCTACTTACAGTTATGTTAGCCCTATATATATATTTATGTTAATTTTTTTTATTTTACAGTATAATTTTGTTGTGAATTAGTATTTTCTCTAAATATTAGAGATTGCTATTATTATTTAATATTTTTTATATTAATTATTTATCTTCTCAAATAACTAACTTGTTACAACAATGAGATTAACTTAAAAATATTTGTTTTGTCAATTAACAATCTCTAATACTTACATTAGGTTAGAAATCTAATACTTACATTATATCAGAAATAAAAGAAAATTGAGTTTAAATGGAACACATAACTTTCAAAGTGGCAAAATTTATTTGTGATAAAAGAATACAATAAATGTTAAAGGCCACTTGATAAGAGGAGTATACAAGCTGACCAACAAGTGATTTGTTTATAAAAAAAAAAAAAATGGTTCCAATTTCAAACACCATTTTAATGGTGACAAAACTCTAGTACTATTCATTGCTACAAAAATTGATTGATTAAGTTGGATAATCCACTTTTAGAAATTTAGATATTGATTGGGTAGGTTCATCCACTCTCGGATACCTGTATATATAGATTTGCCAAGTTTTGCGGATCTAGTGCTTCATTTCAGAGAAATAACTAAGGGTTAAATGTACATATATGAACACTTTGTAATACATGACAATCATCGTAGAGGGCACATGGATCGAGTGGAGAGTGTGATAGTTGTAAAAATATATTTGATAAGGTATAAGTGGAGATGGGGAGGGGTAGATATGTTGATATGCTAAGTGTAATCTCTTCCAACATTTTTTGTCTCATCAATTGTTAACTTAATATGCATCAGTAAAGGGGTTTGTAACTTGTCAACTACATCTGAATGCACAACAATACATCAAATATTTAAATTGGCTAATGTATCATGTCCACAACTAATAAATAATAATAATAAAAAAAACCCATTTAATAAATGGCTCCAATATAAACTTTAATATGCATGTTATGATGATGTGGCTCCATTTACTTAGGTGCCTTCACGAATTTACTACAACAGAAAATCAATATTATTTTAAGATCCCACTATGTTCAAATGGCTTTGATATTAACATTGTCACTTCCAAGTGTTTTGCATGCAGGGTGATCCAGGTGGCTTTAGAGATGCTTAGAAGTCAAAGAGAAGCTCAAAAATCAAAGTGGTCAGATGGAAGAAAAACCAGAACCAAATCGTAGTGCTCATCACCCTGATTCTAGTGGTGTGAGTGTCACTCAAATCCGAGTTCATATGTTCAAGTCATTCACGGTTAAAGTTTGGGTCAAACTTGGCCAAGTGGGAGGCTTAACAAGGCAACAAATTGATCGAGACTCGATGCACAAAATCCAGCTCCCGAGAACGGGGGTATTTGTAGGATGATTAATTTGTCCAATATCTCTTATTATTCAGTCCGTGGTTTTTGACCAATAGGCCATATAAGTGGAAAATCAAAATTTAAAAGGGGGCAGGCCGGGCCCACCCAACTCGCCTACCCCCCAACGACCGTAATTATAATGTATTAAAAAGGAATCAAACCTAGAATGGGTTGGCAGGTCACCACTCTCATCAAATCCTCATAACTATGAAGTACATATATAAACATTGTTTGGTGATCGGGCCACCAACGGCGGACCTACCACCCCTCCATACGTCACTTTTAGACATACCAAAGGCGATGGGGCTTGAACCCGTTGGGCCAGCTTGGCTAGCTAGTCTCTCAGGCCCCTACACAACCAACCACAAACCATATGCCAAAATCATAAACACCGTTGCATAACCGTTGCGCGTTGTTAAACCATGCGATAATAATGACCACCAACACTAATTACAACAAACAAAATGCTATGTATGGGGTGCATGGGGTTTGAACCCTATACGCCCCCAACCCACTCACTAGACTTAGTCACTAGGCCAACGAACATAGCTTTGTTAATTCCTTCGGCTCCAATATTTTTAAAAATCGATCATTTTCATTGTGGGGGAGAGCACAACGGAGTGGGATGGAAGTACCCCCAGCAGGAGCATGACTTGCAGAGGGTGTGGAACCCTGAACTAGGTGAATCTTAAGACACTGAAAATATTCCCTTGAGGGCCAGAGATGCGAGTGAAAAAAATTGACAAGTGTATAGTCATTTTTGCATGTTTTCTCGCTAGGAGTCCAACCATGTAGTCAAAATCTCCATTTAAGCAGTGGAAATGTAGGTGTCTTACAACTAATAATCTTTGGAAAATCTTGTGGAATCTTTAGACTCCCTTGGAGGCTAATTTCTGCTAGTGTCAAATTGATGCCGATTTTATAGTCATTTTGTTATAATTTTGTAAGGAGCGTAGTGGTGTGCTTAGAATCTTCATCTGAGCAGCGATTTTCCGGCCATCTTCAAGACGAAATATTTGGGGGAATCTTCAAGATTCCCAAGGGTCCAAAATTTGGCGATGTCAGAATTGGACAAGTTTGTAGTCAATTTAACACCACTCATCACTAGGAATTCAGTGGTGTAGTTCATTTGAGCAGCTAAACTTTGCATTTTTTGGCCATCTTCAAAAGTGGAGGTATATGATGCAGTTATTCCATGCCTTTCTACTTAATTTTCTAAGATGATTTCTTTATTGTTGAGATCCCTGATTACCATTATGTTGAGGGATACTTGTTGCCACATCATGTGAGATTTGTTTAGATTTTCATGCTGAAGAAGGACCCATTTGAGTGAGAGTTCCTGTAGGGAGAACGTCTCATGGAGAGACACACCACTCAAGTTGAGGGTATTTGTCCTTGTAATGACAAAGAACATGCCATGTACATCATCATATTTGCAATAATTAATGAAGCGACCTCCAATCTCCTGACACCGGGCCCGAAGACATAAACCACGCTGGGTGAAATCCATTATTAATGAGTTTGTGTCCTTGATTTGATGATCATCATTATGTTCTCCTCATCTTTCATTATGCACATGTGGTTGTTTTATGCTCTTTTATATGCAATTCTGTTAACGTCATATAAGTAAAATATCTTGGTTAATTCTGGTAGATGAATAGATCCAGATCAAGTTTGGTATCAGAGTGGTCTTCTCACTGATGTGAATTGCAAGTGTAAATGATTGAATGTGAAACAATAAAGAAAATGGAGGATGACAAAGATATGTTCGAGGCCTTCCTCAAGATGTAAAAAATGGTGGACATAATGTATGAAGCTTATGAGACGAAAATGGAAAGAGAGGAACATGAGAAAGAAAGAGCAAAGGACAATGCTCCATCTACCCCTTCAAGTGTACATTCATCTTCTTCATCGTCTTCTCATCATTCAAATGAGGGGATCAATCAGATCCTTAGAGCAGAGAATGTTGAACTAAGGAGACTTCTACGAGAAGAAAAAGAGGAGAAGAAGAGACTGCAACTTCAGTTGCGAGCCACAAAAGAGGCGTTGAAAGAATTGAAGCATAACGAAGGCTTAGTGAAGCCATCATCACTTGTTTCACAATAAAAAACTAAGGTAAACAATGTTGATCATTCTTAAGTTTCATTTTCACATGATACTATTTTTGTTGGAAATATGGAGGTACCAATTTCAAGAAATCGCATGAGATTCCTTACCAAGATGGGGTATAAAGGAGGAGGACTTGGTTTTAATCACAAAGGAATGAATCAACCATTGGAGGTGGTACAAATACCTCAATTTGTGGGTTTGGGATACACTGAAGGAGAGTTCTCAAAGGTGTCAGAAGATTCCAAGGCATTATCAAAACCATCGAGGAAAGAGAATGATGGGAACACATCACCATCCTCCCATGATAGTGCATATTGTAGAGGGTGAGGTAAGGCAAGCTCTCATCACTAGAATTTCACCAGAGATAATCAAGAGAGGTATAAATAGTCTCAGTATTCTAAATTTCATTTTTATTAAAATCATGTTAATAATGAACATAAATAATGGCATAGAAAATCGTGTGATTTTTGTGGTTTACATAACCATGTGTTTGTTGAGTGATGGAAGAGACTAACAACAACAAAGAGGATGAAGTGTGAAAGGCCTTCTCCACATTAGGAAAATAAGAAGGTAAAGCAGGTCTAGAGGAATAAGACTTTTTGCAGTCATTGCAACAAAGGTGGACATGAAAGCGACACATGTTGGAGGTTCCATCGAGAGCAACGTCTTAAGGACAAAGCAGCCATGCAAGAACCAGTTGAAAAGGTTGTTTGACAATAAAATCTGTCGCAGGGAGATGATGACCCATTCACTTTCATGAGTGAGAGATGGGTTTTCTAGATATGGTAGCTTGTCATGGCCATATTTTGTAAATCACTGGTTTCAATTTAAATTGTAAAAGTGATGATGTGTTTTACATCGCTTGATAAAGCAACAACAATGTTTTTCCCTTTGATTTATAGCTAGGGTATCTGTTTATATTATGATGTGAACTTGATCAAAGATTATGTCTTATAAACTCTTGTAAAATATGAGGATGCTTGGGTCGTTATTGATCATGTCATTGAGAATGTAACTTGCAGAGATTGTAACACAGGTTTGCAGATGATGCAGGTGTCAACACATCACTTATGGCTTCGAAGAACAAAGGTAAAGGACAAGAAAGGGTGACTTGTCAGGAAACATGTGGTGCAGACGATGTACACAATAGTGGCATATTATTTTCATGATTTTGGAAGCAAAACTAACACCAAATCGTAGTGCTCGTTGACCTTATTCCAATGGTGTGAACGACACTCAAATACAATTTCATATGGTCAAGTTATTTGTGGTCAAAGTTCAGGTCAAACTTGGCCAAGTGGCAGGCTTAACAAGGCAACAAATTGATCGAGACCTAGCGCACAGAATCTAGCTCTTGAGAATGGGCAAATTTGTATGATCATTAGTTTTTCCAATATCTCTTATTTTCTCGTCAGTGGTTTTTAGTCAATAGGCCATATAAGTCGAAAATCAAAATTTAAAAGGGGGCAGGTCAGCCCCATCGGACCTGGCCACCCCCACTGTTCCCAATTGTAATATATTAAAAACTAATAAAACAAAGAATGCGTCGGTGGGTCACCACCCCTGCTGAACCCTCATAACTATGCAATACATATATAAACATTGTTTGGTGAGTGGGCCACCAATGGAAGACTCTCCACCCCTCCATATGCCACTTGTCGACATATTGGAGGTGGAAGGGCTTGAACTCACTTGGCCAGCCTAGCCAGCCTGCCTCCACAACCAACCACAAACCATATGCCAAAATGATATAACCTTATTACATAACTGCTACGTGTTGTTAAACCGTGCCATAACAATGACTGCCAACATCGATTAAAACAAAAAAATGCACCCACCCCCAACCCACTGTTGAAGGCTTGAAATTATCTTCCTCAACATTAGGGAAAATCACCCAATCGAGAACTTAAGGCAACTCCTTTTTTGTTTGGAATGGTGGCTCCAATTGGGATTATGGGACCAGTTTCCCTTAATGCAAGTTATAAAAAATGGCTGAGATATATAAGTGTGGGGCTAATCATGTAAATGAAACTAAGAAATAAAGAATAAATAAATCTAAAATATCTATCGCGGGAAAGCTTTCTCTATATATGTGACTTTAGAAAGATCTCACATTTAACATGAAAATATAGATCATCAAGTCCTTTATGAGGTTCAAATGAATGAAGCTAACTAATTTAATTAAATAGTTAATTAAATTAGTTGATGAAATCCATTGCACATATAATAAATTGTCATTCATGCATATAAATTAAAATATTTCAATCAAACACATCAATAATGATAAATGCTTAATTTCTTGCAAAAAAATATATGATAAACACAATTAAAAAACCATTCAACTCATAAACACAGTACTAATACACAAATAGTAGTACCTGATATATGTTGACTCTGCTCATAAGTGAAATAGCAACGATTATAATTTCTATTAAGATCACTTCAAGTTACAGTAGTGAAAACCAAAATATTTCTGGCCAAAATTCATTACCCTTTCTTCATATCAATGAAGGGGATTTATAGTTTCTAGTGAAAATAAAAATATAATAAAGAAGCATAAAAGACTGGAGTGGTTTTAAAAAACCACACTTGAAATAAAGTAAAAAAAAAATAATAGATTTAAGTTGTAAAAAATTGAATATGGCTGAGATGAAGGCTACTCTCCCATACGCTGCTGAAGTTCACATATAACTATCATTGACTTTAATTCAGGTGGATAATGAGGTTGTATGTGCATTCATGTAGTGAATATCGCATCGTTGAGTGTTGGAAGCAGATGGGTGGTAATGTTGGAGGTACACCTCAGCATTAGCCACTGACTATGAGTTTTAACTAAGAAATTCCAATGACATTCCAAGTCAACCTTTGAAAGATTCTTGATGTTCTCAACCTTCTTCTTCAATGATTCCTACCATGTTTTAGTTAACAATTTCACATCAATCAAAGTATCCTCAAAGAACTTTGAAATCAGGTTGGCTCGTAATAAACTGTCACTAATAGATTCAGTGAGATTGTTTGAAATATACCTAGCAATGAAGATTTCCATTTCTGCATACTTGGATTTTATTTCCCACTCTTGGAAAACAATCTCTTTTTGTGATTCTTCAATTTTAGGGAGATCAAATGATCTCCCCTCGGTACTATCTTACCAGTCTATATAATTTGAAATCTTCTCCTCAACTTCCCTATAGCATGTCCTGAGATCAGATAATTGATTCATTAATGAATTGTTTGAATAACATAAGTCATGGATAGTGGCTAATTTATGACATAAAACAACTTGTTGTTGAGCAAGGAGATTGTTTAGTTCTCCTGCATCCTTCTTAAATTTAGTTATCTCAGGATTCACCTTTAATTACTCAATCTTTTGTTGAAGTTCCTGGATTTGAGTATCCCTGCTCTTCAGATCAGATTCACATTGAATATTTAAGTCATTGAAGTTATTTTGCATTTCTACAAGTTGTGCTTTGTTGAGTAATTGCTTGTTTTTCATTCTCAAAACCCTATTCTAGCTGCATAATCCTTTCATATTTCTCCCTTAAGAGTTTTTGTACTTCAGAGCCTTTATAAATAGTGGCACTTGCATATGCTCCTGTAAATTGCGAAAGCCTTCCGAGATCCTCAGTAGGAGTGGCTTGAGCATCTTTCCAAATTACTTCAAAGGAAGAATTGCCAAGGACTAAGGCCTGGTTTTGTTCAATTCTCTTTATTTTCCTCTGTCTACTAACCACAAATTTATGTTTTGGACTATAAAACACATCAAGAGGAGGGATTTCTTCAATTTTCAAAATGAGCTTGGAGGTCGGGAATATAAGGATGACTTCTAAAATAATCAGTGTTCAGAGCTTTATCAGAAGCCTCAATAATAAGCAAGGTCTTCCCTTTAACCTCAGGGGTTTGTGTAATCTTCATCTGCAATATATTCCTTATACTTTTAGGATCTGTTTCTTTGGTGAACTGCTCCCATATTGCATCTAGATTTTTGTCTGTTAGAGTTTCTTTTGCTTGAGAAGAAGAGGAAGTACCTATATCTTTTATCTGAGATACATTAGGGACCTGTGTTATACTAGCTGATACTTTATCATGCTCTGTATTTTGTTAATGAAGCATCAATAAATCC
The DNA here is from genome assembly GCA_000404065.3 of Pinus taeda. Lineage (NCBI taxonomy): Eukaryota > Viridiplantae > Streptophyta > Pinopsida > Pinales > Pinaceae > Pinus > Pinus taeda. The sequence goes on from APFE030989995.1 coordinate 261,098, forward strand.
ATAGGCGAGTGGGCTATCCTTTTATTCTTGTACTTATTAAATTGAATCAATTCTTCAGGACTTAACTGTACTGCTACTTGATTCTTAACCTTTGCATAGATAGAAGTTGATTCAAATAAATCATCAAACTTGTCTGGCTCATTCATGAATTTCCTAAGTTTTTCCTGTGCAATGGAATTCTTTGTAGTATCATTAGGATCATATTGTCTATTGGGGATAGTTGGGAAATTTAGGCATTGAATTTTCTCAATCTCAAGATTAGCATGCTTGAAATTGTCAAGAGCATAGACACCAAATTGAATAGGAAAGGTAGGTGACATTGTCTTTTTAGCATCTTTCAAAACCTTTGAAAGGCCATTCCATATAGTTTGGTAGGCTACCTCTCGAGCTAAGAGTTTATTGGGAGCATAAAGGGGCAACACATGAGGTTTTTAAAAACTGCCGAAGATTCGGATATAAGTGAAGCATTATTCTCCAAACCATCTTCCAATTGGTAATAAATCATTATTGGCTTCAGGTGAAACCCTAGGAACCTTCTCTCCAAAGACACTTTGGTGGATGGGAAGCATAACTCCATGGAAACATTTATAAAAATGAGGCTGGTATTTAGATTCCCAGATTATGTTATGATATATATGGATAGGCGTAGGGTCTTCTATGGTCCATTTCCATCCCATAGATGTAAAATAGGAGGTGAAATAGATAACATCCATTATATAGGCTCTCATCTAGAACGGGTGAAAAATGTTTGGGAAAAAATTGTGATGGCTCCTATAATTCAGGATTTGAGAGGCTAAACTATCAGATAATATGTTGCCCCAATACATAATATAACCATCAGATGCAACATCAATTAATGGTACCCAATGGTATGAGAATTTATGGGTATTAGAGTAACTATAGATTCTACACATCATAGAAGCTATATAACAATATGGCCCAACAAGGGAAGCAATAAAATACATACCCTTGTCCTCACGCTTGTGTTTGTTGGGATCCCTTCTCCATTCTTTGATGATCTCTGACTAATCCTCATGTTCATTCATGAATTTTTCTATAAATGGATTGTCCTATTTTTTCTGAGGTTGTGGCAGATGATACATCTTGCTCAAATCACTATTGGTAAACAACCCAATAAATGTGTTACTCTTAGTCATGAAATTCCTATCTGCAATATTCATATGGTCGATAACCCATTTAACCATAGCTATATGGGACATGATGGTGGGTCGGGCTGCAATCCTATGCAGGAATGAATTGGTGATGTTATTGTAAGTAGTTTCAAAGATGGGGGGAAAAATATTTAGTTGTGGTTGTCTTCACTGTCACCTTAGGTTCTTCATCTTCAAAAAGTTTATAATGGATTCCCAAGAGGACCTTCTAGCATTGGGAGTGCAGATTGTATGTGAGAATAACACAAGAATTTCAGTAGCTTTAGGTGAAGGAGCAACTAGCTGTTGTTGAACAATGAGCTTCTTCCTAGGTTTAGTTGCCCTAGACATTTCTGTTGAGATTTTCTTATTGGGACTAGTCTGCAAAGGAAAAAAGTGGAATGAGCGGATTCTTCCTTAACTAAAGAATTACTTAGAGTGAATAACCAATTTCATATCAATTTATTTCTTTATGAGCAAAATATGGTGATATCGAGCCGCAATAATGAAATCGTTTAGAACTTTGAAATCATAAATTCGCTACATTTTGCCATTAAATGATAAAACGTGGGTTCACAGGGGATTTTATACACGTTAACATATCGAAGGATTATATCAGAGAAATATTATAGTTGTATCTTTGAAACATGTGATATTCTTACTTTTCGATAAGCTTTCATTATTAAAATGTAGCAACTAAAAATATAAGTGTGAAGGGATATCAGAGGTCTTGTATCAGAGATTTGATATTGGGGGTTGAAAAGAGTGACTGCTGATTGGAAGTTACTATATGGAAGTTTTGATATTGATAGGGTAAATTTATTGGATATCGAAGGATTGGGAATATCAGAGATCGACGATATGAGGATATCAGAGTATTAAAGATGTCATATGTCATAGGATGGACGAAAAGAGATATCAGAGGGTCCAGGGATCAAGATACTGGATTATTTTGAGTGATGCTTATATTCAAAGCTATGATATTCAGAAGCTTTTGTAATTCTATGTGGCAATCCTGTGGGGTCAGACCTTTTATTATTACATTCACAAAGAAGCGCTTTATTATTTTTAGACTTAAAATATTTGAAAACTTTAATCACGGAGGGATTTATTACAACTTAACCTTTGGGACATGTTACAATATATAAAATATTCCGATAAAGTTCTTCCAATAATAGAATTTAAACAAAAGCCTATGGGTAGCTTATTTATGAATTATGGGCCTAAGCTCCGATATGAAAGCTCCAATAAGGTTTATTTCTCATTTAGTCAAGTTTTTTGGTGACAAAAACTAATTTTTTCTTATTTTATTAAAACTAAGTAATTTTATCTTAAATTAAAAGGTTCCTCATTATTTATTAGTTCTACTATTAACCTTAATGGGGGGTCGTTGAGTAGTACAACAATTGGCAACATAATGGGAGAAACAATTATCTCTATTAAAAATAAATGAAGTTTTAAACTATTAAAGGAAAAGATTTAGAAAGGTAAAAAAATACTTGAAGCTTTGATTGATAAAGATTACTTTGAATAAAATAAATCATCATTTTATGAATTATCTCATAACTTGTTTATTGATGAAAATAGTTATTACCTTTGTTGGTCATTTAATCAGTTATAAAGATATAGTTAAGAACTATAGAAGCTTAGATTTTAAGATAGACCTTTTTGTCACTGGTAGAGCCATTGTTACCAGTAGGCATTCATAGCCTCGACATGGTTACCATTTAACCAAAATGTACTAGTATCCCATCCACTTATAGTAATTTTTTGAGGTATTAATTTTTCTTTTAAATATCTGTTTAAAGTTTACTTGAAAGCCTTTGTCCTAGTTTGGTAACCATATTATGACAATGTCATTCACAGTTATAATGATATTGAACAATTCGGCTTGTGATGAGACATCTTGTCTGATGGTTATATAAACATAAGCCATTATCCTGGTTTGGTGACGAACGTTAATAATGTCAATATCTTTGGTTTCCCATAATCATGGTAAGTTGGCTCATGTTGAGACCTCTTATCTTTCAAGCTTTATATATTTTTGAATTACACTCTAAAAAAATTTAAAATTAGTGGATAGGGAGGTATATTCAC
>APFE030989995.1:264452-275357 GCA_000404065.3 Pinus taeda
TACCATGGGTTATCATAAACCCAGAGCTTAAAAATTACTATTAGTAATTTATAAAAAATAATAAAATTAATAGTGGATTTTTATTTTATTTTTTCATCCTATGCTAGTTTGCATATCACAATATTTGATACCTCTAGGGTCAGTAGATCCAGAGTAAAGATGGATCTATTCTGGTTTAATTCCCCCATTTAAATAGGCTACATTCCAAGTGAATACCATGGGTCAATACCATGTGCCATTTTGGTGAATACCATGGGTCAATACCATGTGCAATTTTTATTTTTATTAAAACTAATATTAGGGTTAATAATTTTTTTTGCATGGTATTAATAACCAATCTAAGTCCATGGTATTTGCCCCATATTATTTTTCCCATAGGTTTTACCTAAAAATATAACGCTTTTTTGAGTGTTTCGTAAATATAAGGTGACTTATGGAGTAAATAATAATTAAATGTTTTTTATTCTGTACTTATACCTCTCGCTTATTTATATTTTTATTAATTTACCATACCTATTTTACAAATATGGTATTTGGCCCAAAGGATTCACTTAAATAAAAACCTCTTTCTTGAGCCTTCATAAATAGAACGAGGGTTATGGACTAAATATAAAAAGAGGTTTTATTTATTTACCATGCGTCTAGTTTATTTATATTTTTATTTATTTACCATACCTTTTGAGTAAGTATAAAAAGACGTTTTATTTATTTACCATACCTCCACTTTACTTATATTTTTATTTGTTTACACCCTTGCATGTATATAAGGTGACTTATGGAGTAAATATAAAAAATGCTTTATTTATTTACCATACCTCTCATTTATTTATATTTTTATTACCATACCTCTTTTGTAAATATGGTATTTGGGCCTTTGGCCCATAGGATTCACTTAAATAAAACCTATTCTTGAAAATGGGCGAATGGAAGGTTGTAACTCCTAATTTCAAGGGCTAAATTTACCTTTTTTACCCTCTCCCTTAAAATAAGGTGGGCTATTTGAGGTGATTTGTAAAAATGTACTATGATACAAAATATTCGCCCACTAAAAATTTAAAACCCCTTAATTTCGCCAAAGGGCAAACATTCGCCCCTAAAATTTTCTATGAGTCACTCCTTAAGAGAAATGTATAACAATTGAAGCCAAAAAATGCTAAAAATTCAAAATATCCTTTACTTTTTAAAGAAATATTTTTCATGACCAATCATAGGATAACTGGATTTTATAAAGTTTTCAAGTTATGAAATATTTACAACTTAATGGATATAAAGATTTCAGAGTTTTGTAATAGATGCAAGACTAAACTTCAATATTATAATTTTCTTTCTAAGATCTTTTCTTTATTAGATATCATTTTTGGGATTCAACTGTGCTAAGTGAACTATTCAAATCATGAGAAATTAGTCACTTACGACTACCTCTCATGGAAATGGTCATACGTGAATGACTTACATAACGCAGTTGAATCCCAAAAATGATATCTAACAAACCCCCGATATCTTTTCTTTAATTAGTCAAATTTCATGTAAATTATGAGACCCCAATGTGAAGACAAAAGTGTATTACCTAATATTACCAAGGTTAAAGACACTAGTATATACATGTGATTATTTACATATTTACAAGAGGAGAGGTATCCTTACGAAAAATATTTTTTCAAAACTAGCCCATTAACGAGAAGAGCATCCCTGTTTCCCTGAAAATCTTGGAGGGTAAAGGTTGATGGTCCTATCTTTTCAACGATTTGAAATGGGCCTAGCCATAATTTCTAGAACTTTGTATGTTTTCCTTTTTCTTCGTGAGCTTTGTTCCATTTCAAAAGTAAATTGCAAATTTAAAAAAAAATGTTATTAACTGAACTTGCATCAAATGAAGATTTAACCAATTGTTGATGATGGGCATGAACTTGTCTAGCTTTATACTTTCTTCATCTAGCTTAAGAATTTGGAACATTCTTAAATGTAAAGAAGAGGAAGGTTTTTCTTCAATGGATTGCACTAGGGCTAGTGATGGAATAATGAGATTAGGAGGTAGAATAAATTCTTTTCCATACACTAATTGAAAAGGAGAAGTGCCTATAGAGACCTTCTAAGTGATTCTATGAGCCCATAAATAAAAAAGTAGAGCTTTGTGCCAATTTCTTTGATTTTGGCCAACTGTTCGTTTGATTATTCTAATGTTGTTTTTATTAGTAGACTCTACTAAGACATTTCCTTGAGGAAAATAATATGCAGAATACTTGATTTCAAAACCTCTTTTAAGAGAAAATTTAGTAATGGTATTTCCAGAAAAATAATATGCATTATCAAACGTAAGGGCATAAGGAAGACCAAACCTGGTAACAATAAATTGATTGATAAATTCAATAATGTTTTCATAATTGGCCACCTTCAGGGGTATTTCTTCCACCCATTTGGTGAAATAATCTGTAGCATTCAAGATGTATTTATGTTTCTTGGAAGAGTTAGGAACAATCTCACCTATTATGTCTAGTCCCCATTGTTCAAAAGGTTGCTCAATGTTAACTAGCTGCAAGGGTAAGGTTGGTTTCTTCTATGTTCCTGAAGCAGTCTGACAGAATTTACATTTTTTGACATAGGCATGAGTGTCCTTGAATAGATTTGGATAATAGTATCCAACATGCAGAATCTTACGAGTAGTGGTGTCTCCACCATAGTTTCCGCCAACTAGTCCATCATGTAGCCCATGCAAGACTTTTTCTACTTCAGATTTTTCCAAACTTCTTAACAAAAAAGAATCATAATTCCTCTTAAGCAAGACATCATTGACAAGTTGATATTGATTAACTTTAATTCTGAGAGCTCTTTTATTTTTGTAATTGAGTTCTAATGGAGCATAACCATTTTTCAAATAAAAAATTAAATCAACATATTGAGATTCAGTGTTGATGGGGCATACCTATGTGATTTGAACATTATTACTTGAATCTTCATTAATTGAAATGTCATAAGATCCAGTAATTAATCTACAAAAATCTTGACCACTTACTATTTTAGTTGGTTTGATGTCTAGGTCATATTCTTGCAGGGAAGTAACCCAATTTTCCCGTTTCTCTCCTAATTCTTTCTGGATAAGAAATTGTCTAGCTACAGGGAAAGGAACAATTACTTTTGTATGTGATTTTAGGAGGAAAGGCCTAAAATGTTTTATGGACTTAAAGACTGCAAATGCTTGCTTCTCAGCCTATGAATAATTTAGCTCAGCTCCCTATAAATTGGAACTAAAGAAGGAAATTGGAGCTTCAATTTGTTGTTCATTAGGTTGAGTCAAAACTACTACATATTTTTCGAAAGAAAAAGTATAAAGAAAAAATTGTTTGGAAAAATTAGGGGTTGGTAACGAAGGGGAATCAATGATTTCCTGTTTGGTTGACTCAAATTATTTTCTTTCGATCAGTCCCCATTTGAAAATTGACTTCTTCTTGATCATAGCCTGTAAGGGAAGTAAAATTTGAGAGAAGTCTGGGACAAATCTCTTAACAAAATTAATCTTCCCAAGGAAAGATTGCTTGGATTTTTGGTTGTGTGGTAAGGGGATTTTAGATATTGCCTTGATTCTATCTAGATCTATGCATATTACTTCTTTAGACACAATAAAGCCTAGAATTTTACCTTCGTTAAGAGAAAAAAATGACTTTTTAGGATTTAAGGAGATTCCAAATTTTCTACACCTTTCAAATATCTGTTTTAAATCATGTAAATGATTACTCCTTTGTTTAGAATAAATTGTAATGTCATCTAAATACACTGCAACTATCTTATTTATCAAAGCTATGAAATCAATATCCATAGCTCTTTGGAAAGTAGTTCCAACATTAATCAGTCAAAAAGGAATTTTTTGATAAGCATAGGTCCCCCACTTAGTCCTGAATGTGGTTTTCAGTCTATCATCGGGATGTATAAGAATCTTCTTGTAACTTGAAAAACCATCTAAGAAAGACATTATTTTAGAACCAACAACAAATTATAAAATTTGTTCCATTGGAGGTAAAGGAAAATTATCCTTTTCACAGGGTTTGTTTAAATCTCTAAAATCTATACAAATACGAATATCTCCATTCTTCTTTCTAACTCGCACAAGGTTTGAGATCGAATTGGAATGTCTGACTGGGAAAATGATTTTAGCTTTGAGAAGCTTATTCAGTTCGGTCTTAATCTGAGCTTCCAAGTTATGGTGAATCTTCCTAAGTTTTTGTTGAATTGGCTTGACATCTAGCAGCATAGGAAATGGTGTGTTGAATGATGGATGCGTCATAGGTTTTAAGATCATCATAATTCCATGCAAATATATCCTTGTATATTTTCAACAAATAAATGAAAAGAGATATTTCATCTCGTGAAAGTCCAAGGCCTAAATTAATGTTATGAGGCTTATGATAAGATCTTAAGTTAACCAATTCAAATCTCAGAGTCAAACTTTGAAGCTTGGAATTAGTTACCTTTTTGAACCTATCTTTTAGATCATATAAGTCTTCCAATTTCACTACAGGTTTAGGTAAAGAATTTTCCTCATAAGATATATCTAGTTGCTTATCATGCTCATCTTCATCAATATTCTAATCGAAGTAAGACCCTTCAGATATCAGAAAACTTAAGATGTCATTGTTATTGTTAAACACACACCAATTAGTAATGTTTTCTGGAATGGAGAGGCGAAAAATTAATTCAATAGAAAATCTATCAAGACTAAAATATTCAGGTGGAATGAGATTGGAAGCAACATTTACTAGGAGGTCAGCACTGGCATTTTGTATTCTAGGGATAAGAGCTATGGTGAATGTAGTGAAATGAGAAATGAGGTCTTGGATCAAAGATTGGTAATGCTTAAGGTGACTAGAAACACAATGGATGTTTCTTCTAACTTGTTTGATAACAATCTCTGAGTGACCAAAATTTTTAAGGTATTTGATATCAAGACTAATGGATTTCTATAAGCCATGTACTAATGCTTCATATTTAGAAATGTTATTGGTACAATCAAATTCCAATCTGTAAGATAGAATATTTTTTCTCCATAAGGGTTAACTAAGATGTAACTAGCTTGGAGTTTTGATTGACACATCTTTCAGGGAGGGAACGAAGCTAGGGTTTAGAACAGGGAGCAATAGGAGGAGCAAGCTGGTAATAATGGAGGAGCCAGGAGGAGAGAGTTCCACTCCCTCCTACAGCAACGTCGTATCAAATAGAAGCATGGAAACAAGTTTGAATGGATTCAGGAAACCCTTGGACGCCGGAAAAAAAGAAGACAGACTCAAAAGAACCGAAAAGCAACAAAGCTGATGAATAGGAAGAAACTCACGGGGCAGTCAGAAGGGAGGAGAGACCAGAGGACAATAGGCATAAAAATGTGTACAAATCTGTAGTAGGACCCTGTAAGCCCAAGTCAAACATCAAACCCTGGGTGGTTCTGAATGATCCTACACTATAGGAACACATAGATCACATGGTGACTTATGCTATTATATGCAAGTTTATGGTTGTATGGCCCACAGAGAAGAATCTGTACACATGGATAAGAAACAACTAGAAACCAAAGGGAGATATAACTTTGCATCTAGGGTCCAAGGGTTTCTTCACAGTGGTTTTCACTAGCCTAGAGGACAAAGACAGAGTGTTTGAAGGAGGACCCTATTTCTATGCTGCTGCAAAACTATATATGCGACACTGGGTAATGAAATTTGTCCCTGAATGAGAAACGTTCACATCGGTCCCGATATGGATAAGACTTTACTCCCTACCTCTAGATTATTGGTTGCCTGAATCCTTAAAAGCTATAGGAAATAAATTAGGATATTTTCTAAAACTATCAGAGGCAACTCTGCAAGGAAAATATACTTCCTTCACACGAACATGTGTGGAAATGGATCTATCGGGAGCACTCCCGGATGAAGTTGCCATAGAAGTTTATGATGAGGAATGGGTACAGGCGGTGGACTATGAACATGTCCCTTTTAGATGCCGGAAATGTCATGAACATAGGAACCTATTTAGAGACTGCCCACAAAACAAAAGGGAGGATAATCCAAGAACCAACACAGGCAAAGATCCTAAAGGATTCACCAAGATAGGAGGCAAAGGGAAAGGAGGAGGAAGAAAGTACCAGAAAAAACAGAGTGAAAACAAGCTATCAAGTCGCAACAGTTTTGAAATTTTAGAAGAAGAAGGGGAGAACATTGGAAAGGTCGTTACACTATACAACCATCTTATAGAGAAGGAAAAGGAGGACATCATGGAAATAATACAGGAAAAAAACGAACAATAGGAAACCATACCAAACAACGTGGAACTAAGCAAGGACTAGGAGATGACCCCAAGTGAAGTTGGGATAGAGCACCAAGAACTACATGAGATTCTTGAGTGGGAGAATCTTAATCTAGAAAAGTTCTTAAACCAGGGAGCCAACAAAGGGATAGACTCCCTACCATAAGAGGAGTTTGATAAATAACAACAGCTCTTCCTCTAGAGATCTCAGACAAAAGCCTCAGGAATCAAAAGAAGCCATAAAAGCTAGGACCATAGAGGGGTCAAATCAATGGGGGAAATATCAGGACACTCGACCAAAAACCCAGGTAGGAAAAGAGGAAGAAAAAGACAAAATAAGCTACTAACAGAGTGTGGAAAGCTCATGATCAACTCAGGTAAGATGAATTATCTCACTAGTTACTCATTTAAAAACCCATCATTATGAAGCTCACAACCTGGAATATTAGGGGTCTAGGAAGTAAAAGGAAACAAAGGAATCTCAGCAACAGATTAAAAGAAGAAAACCCAGATATGGTGTTCATATAGGAAATAAAATGTTCCATAGATAAAGTCCGGGAGATACATAACAAATGGCTCAGTAAATATGAACACCTACAAGTCAAAGCCAATAGCATAGCAGGTGGGATTCTTATTCTTTGGAATCCTCAGGAATTTGGCATTCTGGATGTGGAAGCATCCATGAACTACATTTCGGCATTCTGGATGTGGAAGCATCCATGAACCACATTTCAATGGTTATCCAACCTTTGGGTGACAAGGAAATCTATATGGTCACAGATGTCTATGGTCCTCAAAAATCTGAAGACAAACTCAAGCTTCTCACCTCACTAGAGGAGCTAAGGGAGAGACACCTAGTAATGCCCTAGATTCTGGGTGGAGATTTCAACATGATGAAATCTCTCACAGAGAAAAAAGGAGGAAGTAGAGTAATAGGAAGAGACTCTATTTCCTTCCAGAACTTCCTAATAAACTTGAGGCTAGTGGACTTAGAAACAACAAATGGAACCTTCACATGGAACAATAAGAGGGGAGGAGCTTCCCAAGTTGCCTCAAAACTAGATAGATTCATCATCTCGGAGAACCTCTTCCTCTCTGGACCTAAATTGAATGCTTTTATCCTTCCTTTTGGAGGGTCAGACCACTGGCTAATTCAGCTAGAATATTCTTTTATTGGCACTCCAAGGAATAGACCTTTCGGGCTCGAAAATGTTTGGCTCACTCACCCTGACTGCATCTCGAATATTGATAAGTGGTGGAAGGAAGATTTACCTGTTCAAGGCACAAAAATGTTCATTCTGCAATAGAGACTTAAACACATTAAGGCCAAACTCAAATAATGGAACAAAAGTGAGTTTCACAATATTTTTAAAGCCAAAAGAGAAGTGGAACAAAAGCTACAGAAAATTAACCAAATTCTTATCAAGGAAGGCTTTACTGAGGATAGGAAATTGCAAGTTGACTCTCTCCAACAGGAATGGGACATCAGATGTTAGCATGAAGAAATCTTCTGGAAGCAAAAATCAAGAGTGCGATGGCTTAAAGAATGAGAAAGAAATACAAGGTTTTTCCACAAAAAAACCATGGAACATCGAGCTCATAATCGAATCACAAAGCTCATAGATCCTCAAGGGAAAAAGCTAAGTGCACATAAAGATATGGAATCCATTCTGGTACAACATTTTCAAAATATAGCAGAGGAGCCTATCTTAGACAGATCGTTAGTTATTAAAAGATTTACGCAGCATATTCCAAAATTGGTGACCAGGGATGATAATTATAATCTCAATAGACCAGTGAAAGAAGAGGAGGTAAAAGAAGTAATAAATGAGATGCACAATAGGAAAGATCCTGGACGAGATGGTTTCAATGTTGACTTCTTCAAGGTAGGTTGGGAAATAGTCAAACAGGACATACTGGAGGTGGTGGAGGATTCAAGAATTTCAAAAACAATCCTAAAAGCACTAAATACCTCCTTCATAGCCCTAATTCCTAAACAAGATAAAGTAATGATTACAGATCGATTTAGACCCATAGCCCTCTGTAATGTAATATACAAAATCATCTCCAAAGTTATTGCAAACAGACTCAAGCCCCTTCTTCCAACTCTCATGTCGGAGGAGAAAACAGATATCTTGAAAGAAGACAAATTCTCAATAACATCATTCAAGCTCATGAAATAGTGCACTCTCTCAAGAATAATAAGCAAGCAGGGATGATCATACAACTGGCCCTAGTGAAAGCTTATGACAAACTAAGATAGTTATACATCAATGAAGTTCTAATAGCATATGGCTTTGACCAGAATTGGATAAGATGGGTTATGGCTTTGGTAACATCTGCTAGCTTTTCTATCCTTCTCAATGGTTCTCCATCTAGATCCTTTCGACCCTTGAGAGGTCTTAGGCAAGGAGACCCGCTCTCTCCCTTTCCCTTTATCCTTATGATGGAAGGATTAGGCAAAGCAATCATTTCTGCCAAAAGGGAAGGCACAACCTAGGATCTCAAGCTTACCCATGATAGAGACTCTCTGACTCATCAGCAATTTGTAGATGACACCATGTTACAGGGCATACCGGTGGTCAAAGAAGCCAAAGCTTACAAACAAATTCTGAAAGATTCTGCTTTGGCAGCTGGTACAGAGGTAAGTCTCTCAAAATCTAAAGTATTTTTTTCAATACAAATATTTCCATTAAGAGAAACCTCTCCAGAATTCTCTGCTTTTAGAGAGACCATCTTCCCTCCAAATATTTGGGAATACCTCTCATTGACAAACCTCTGAGCAAGGAAGTTTGGGAGCCATTTACTAACAAACTAAAGGACAAAATCAGCAAATGGACAAGTAGATCTTTAAATCTAGCTGGTAGGCTCATTCTCACAAAGGCAGTCCTACAATCTATTCCAATATATATGTTTTCGGCTCTTCTTGTCCCTAGAGGAGTAGCCTAACAAATCAGGAACATGCAAAGAGATTTTCTTTGGGGAAAAGGGGAGGAAAAAAAGAAATGGGCTCTGGTAGCTTAGGACAAACTTTGCAAACCCAAACCTCATGGGGGTTTAGGTATCCATGACCTGGAAACTCTCAAAAACGTTTTGGGGGCCAAACTTTGGTGGAGATGGCTGAAGGAATCAAGCAACCCATGGGCCAAGCTCTGGAAACAAAAATATGCAAAGGACTGGCAAGAATTGTACCTGATCAGAATGACCAGACATATTCGAGGCTCCCATATTTGGAACCATTATTGGGAGAACAACGCTTTAGTTCAGAAACATGGCTTCTGCAAGATTGGAAATGGGAACCTTGCCTGGTTTTGGGAGGATAACTAGCAGTAGGAACCCAACTTAAGTAGAGAAGGACTTGATATTCTCAAAGAGGAAACTGTCAACAAAGGACTAAAAAAGGTCAGTGACTTTTGGGATAAGACAAGGAACAATTACAAATGGAGAACATGGAAAGTACCAGTGTACAATGAAGAGACTCCTTTGAAGACCCAGGCTAAAGCTCTTGCTACAATCTTGGAAACGAGGAAAATTTTGATCTCTACTTTCACAGATCAACTTAGATGGGGAAGAAGCAGTGAGGGCAACTTCAATCTCAAAGAAGCCAAAGAAATTGCCACTGGTTACAATTTTTCAAACCTGGATAAAATTTGGAAGGACCTACGGAAGCATGCTCACTAGATGAAAATCAAGTTGTTTATGTGGATGGTTTATCACAAAAATATTATGACTTGGGAAAATCTTAGAAATAAATGTTTTGCGGGACCATCCAAATGCTAGTTATGTGGTATCCAGGAAGAAATGAGGGATCGCCTTCTCAGCCTCTGTACCTTTACCTCAACCTTATGGAACTAGGTTGCCTCTATCTTCAGGAAAACTAATAGGGATGAAAACGACATCTCCAAAACCTTAAAGAATTGGAGGAAAAAACTTTCTGAGAATGAGACAGTCAACATAGCCTGGGCATTGATACTAGGTTTTTTAATCTGGAATGTATGGAAAGAACACAATAACATAATTTTCAATTATAAAGCTAGCCCACTCCAAAACATAATAGCTCAGCTCCTAAGGCAACTCAAAGAAACTATAAATACCATTCATAAGCAACCTCCTGAGAATCCTCCATCACATCAGGAGGCTCACATTCTTTTGCTTTTGGGCCTATAGAAGCTGGTCCCATAGGGCACAACCTAGATTGCAACACACTCTACAATGAGACAAGATTACTTGCAACCAACCCCCCTCGCTACTTGAAATTCAATACAGACGGAGCCTCGAAAGGAAACCCAGGGGTTGCAGGTTATGGAGGAGCTATAAGAGATGACAAGGGGAATATAATAGTTATCTTCCACAATCATTTAGGGAATTCTACCAACAACATGGTGGAACTAATGGACATAGAGCAATGCTTAGAGATTGTGAGAGATCTCAATATGATGAACTCCATAATAGAAGCTGACTCTGAATTATGATGAGCCCCAAAAATGTACAATTATTTGGGCTCATTCAACTTCCTAATTTGGCTTAGTCCATCATTCTCATTTGTTTATTGCATGTTTTTGATTATTTTTATGTTAATAGAGTGAATTTGGTTAGTCATTATGCCAACATGTCTAATGGGTG
>APFE030989995.1:275377-294245 GCA_000404065.3 Pinus taeda
TGGACAGTTTTGATGTAACTTTTCATTCTTGGTTAATAAAGATGGATCCAGCTTTTCACCAGCTCTAAATCTCTCTTGGGAGGCTGTAGTTCTTGGGGTTGGGCCCATCTCAAGCGCCAGTACCTCCCTTGTTTATATTTATGTGTCTTTGCTGCATTCTCATAATAAAATCTGCTATTTGGATTTAAATGATGCGTTGTTGTTTAGGTTGCTTTTGATGATTAGAAAAGGTTTTTAATGTTCAGATTTGCTTGATAGGTTAATCATAGGGAATATATTCAGAAAAAAGGCTACCAAGTACTTTGGATCTCACCTCCCCTTCAGTGGAATCATGAGTTGGGACCAATGTAACCTTGCTGCCAACAAAAACACTTTCTTTGCTTCACCATGCAATCATTAGTGTTTGAATCTCATTTGCAGAACTTGATATCAGTTTGGATGCATGTTTGGGTTTATAAATACTTAGTTTCATAATTGTTTTACATAGGTTTCGTTTCTTGTTTTCCATTTCTGTTCATAGGTTTCATGGCACAATCATCATAGGTTAATGAATTTCTCGTTTTGATGCATAAGTCATTTGTTTCATTTGCATTGCTCCTTCTCAAACCATTTTCTTCTTCTTCTTCTTGATCTATCCTCAAGTCCTATTTAACCTCTGTCTCACTCATTTACCCTCCAAACCTCTCATTTCCAACCTAGCTCCATCTCCTTCAACTTTCGTTGACATAGCCCTTTATCTTCCAACCTACTCCCTACACTCATTTCCCATCCTATTCCTTCATCTGATTTTCCAGCTCCTGAGTCATCATCAGGTCCATCTCCATCTCACTTAGCCTCCCACACCACTCCAACACTCCATCATCTCACAAAACCTCCACGGCCAATCATCCTGTAGAATTGCACAGAACATCCTATAGAAGACTTACATGACTATCCTGTAGAAACCTCTGAGTATCCTGTAGGATCCCCTGCAGACATCCTGTAGGAGGCCACTCACTCGGTTGCTGAGCTTCTGAATGTGAGGAATCTCTGTGGATGGATGCTAAGGATCCCTAGGGACCTCTCCTAGCCTCCCCAACCTGTCCCACATTTTCCTTCCTTCTCCATCCCATCTGCACAACCAAACCCTGATAAGCACAAAATCACAATCATTCCACCCACTTAAGGAAAAAGTACAAAAACATGTCTTTTATGATGCAAGTAGTTTAGATCCATGCATTTTCACTTATTAGAGGTAGTAGCAGCATTGGTAGAAGTTTCATTCACATTCTTTGCATTATAGAAGTTAGACTAGTCAAATTAGGGTTTCCTAGGCTTACATGCTTTGATTTGCTTTCAGTTCATTTCTGTCAAGTAGATTAGTCTCCTTTGAGCTAGCTTTCATCCATCATTGATAGAGCTTCTTCTGTGAGCCTATAGAAGTTGGCTTGAGCCCTAGCGGACTTGTGCCAGCTGACCAAGTGACAGCTGCGACAAGAGCTAGTACTTGTGCATATAGCACCGCCACTTCCAAGTTTGTACGAACTACCAGCTTGATAAAATTAAGAGAAAGGAAGCCCCAGGAGTTGTAGCATTATTGCTACAATACTGGGGCTCACCAAATTAAAAATTAGTTCAATAAAAAAAATAGCAAATGGCTCTGCACCAGAGAAAGTCTCGAACCACTAGCGACTTTGCAGGTCTATCATCTTATTCAATCACATCTAAGAATCCTGAGAACCCTAAGTTTTGTACATGTGCACAGAAATGCCAACAAATTAGCAGACCAGCTGGAAAATGAAGGGGTGCTCTGTAGAAAGCATCACAATATTTATAGGTGGGAGCTAACACCTGCAGGGAATTTGAGAGAGGAATGCCACAGCCTAGCTTGCACAGACAATGAGCATTATCATAGTATGAAGGAGACACAACAATTGGGAAATTAAGTAAATGGTAGACAAGGGTTCATCAAGCAGAAGACCTCAGCATCGACGCGATGGAAACTTTCTAATGGATGGAAGGATGTGGAGGAAGAGTGGTTTCCTTTCTCAAATAAAACAGAGGTCAAGCAGTTTAGTGGTCTATTGGGTGCTCCCAATACCCCAAGAAATTTTTCATGGTTTTCCTCTGATTCCATTCATAAATCACCACGTGGCGGCGGGCGGAGAGAGAAAACTGCCTATATCGGGCGGGTTTTCCTCAAGCTCCTTCTCCGCCCGATATTCTCCTCAACCATCAGATTTGACGAGTGAAGATCTACAACCATAGTTCATCGAGATAGTTGGTTGCATTATCCTCTGATCTTATCGTGATCATTGTGCAGGCTCTTGGGTTTCAGATGTCAAAGTAGCACGAGATTTGTCTCCATGGACAGACCCGATAGAACCCTTGAATTAGGTTTAATTTCCTTTCATGTCCATGGGTTTTTTCAATTTGTAGGCATTGTAATTTTTCGTAGGCGTTCACAGAGTTTTGCGGGACTGAGGCCTAAATTTTTAGGCTTGGCGGTCACTGGCTGCTCCCATTAACTTTTGGGCCAGGACTTATAACATAGTTTTGTAACTTTTTACCCATTGAATGAGAAGGAAACACTCTTGCTTTAGCAAAAAAAATAAGATGTAACTAGCTTCTCCACCTTCATTAGATTTCAATCCATCAAAATAAAGAGTCCAAAATAAACTATCATGTTTATTTACAAGGTTTTCTATAATATTAATACACTTAGATGAATATGTTTGGGAAAAAATTTCAATTTGAGATGAAACAGAGTCAACTAAAAAAGAATATTATTGTGCTTGAAAATTACAAAAGAAAGATTCAAAAGAGTAACTTCCAAGAATATTATTTGTAAATGTGGCTGGTTCATTATCCTCATCAAAATCAGTCACTAAATATTTTATTTGTTTTTCCCTATCAACACGAATTTGGTTGGGTTTTCCATTGTAGGGAAGCCACATGTATGATCAATCAGTTCCAAAGTAACCATGTAGTTTTTTAGACCAGTCTCTACTTAGAATAAGACCATATAATTCAGGAATGCCTACAACTAATATATCTATTATTTGACAAACCTTTAAATTGGAAGATAATCTTATTTAAGAAAATCCATTTCTCCCAAAACTTTGACTTTTGTACGATCTAATTGAGAAATCTGAATAACATATTTCTATGGTGAAATATTTAATTTAAGACACAACGCATAAGGCATGCGTTTGATGATGCACAACAATCCACGAAATAGTTATGAACATTCTTGTTAAAAATATCAAAAGTCAATAAAAAGGGAGGAGTATGGTAATTTGATCTATCTCCAAGCAAAATGGCATATGACGGGTTAATTTTATCTGAAGAGACATTAGGAGGTTTTCCTTTCCCTTTTGATTCCTTACAGTGACAACAATCGGAAATGGATATACAGGAGCTACATTCAGTTCTTTAAGTAAAATCTTCTGTTGTTATTTTAATTTACTAACCTCATAAAGAGAAATATTGGCTTTGACCTTTTTCATGTCTTCCACAATATTATATCCCATAGTATCAGAGATGATCAAAGTCTTGGATGAAGAAGGGGATTTAGAAGTAGTTGGAAGAGAATATGAAAAAAGGAGTAGAAGACTTCTTTATTACACTTTTGTCCTTCATAGGAGGAGCAGGTGAACTTTGTTTTTGATTTGGTAGAGATGGATCAACAATTCCTTTACTTCTAGTACTCACTGGTAGGGCCTCTTCTTCTTCTTCATTTTCTGAAGTGGGTAGGATGAAGTTCCATAAACCATGAGCTTCTACTAATTATTTTCTTGGGATTCTTCAACAAATAAGGTTGATTCTTCCTCTTCATCATCTTGGTTAGATTCAGCATTTGATATAATGGCATGTGGTTGTGACTGTGATGGTTGATTCCTTTTGAAAGGCCTAAAGGATCTTTTAGAGGATTCAACTACTTGCTTCTTAATTACTACCATTTCATTATACATTGTCTTCAGAACCTTTTGTAATCCTTCCAAGTCAAAAGGATCTGTGGGGATTTCTTCTTGGATTCATCCTTGAAAATAACTTTTTTGGTTTTCTTTCTTTCATCAAGAGTGGTTTTCTTCTCAAGAGGAAGGATGCTCTTCTCCACAAATAGAGCTTCTTTCATGTTATCAAGCAATATTGTTTTATTGGATCTATCTATGAACATGACAATGTTTAAAGGAAGAGCATAGATATACCATTCAATCTATCCAACAATCCCTAGTCTAGAACTTTCTGGGATTTTATTCAACATTTTGTTGAATATGGAATTAAAATCTTTAATTTTTTCATTTGGATTGGCCTTAAGATTTGATAAGTCATTAATCAAAGCACTCATCACCAAATTTTAACAAAAAATTCTCTTCTAACATATCCCAATTTGTTATTGATCCAATAGGAAGAGAAAAATACCAGGATCATGTAGATCCTTCAAATGTGTAGGGAAAATGTATGAGAACACAATAGTCTTCTATGACTCCATTCAGATTGATTGCTAACATGAAATTGTGAAGATGTTCCTCTGTAGGGAGGCCATCATCGGGATTAAACTTAGGAAGCCACCTCTTTGGGTGTTTCGGAAGAGTGTGTAATGGTGAAGCCATTTGTACTGCCCCAGGATTGTTACATGATCTATTTGTCATTCTGGGAATATTAGGAACAGAGGAAGTTGTAGAAGATGTTGATGTTGATGAAGGTTGGGCAGTTGAAGATACTTCTCCTATAGTGCTACTGATTAAAGTTGCACTAGGTGATTGTGGTTGAGGAATGTGAGTGGATGGGATGAGAGGTTTATATGAAGAAGGTAAAGAGGCAGAGGAAGAAGCAGGACCAAGAGAAGGAGTAAGAGGGGGACATGATGATGTAATATCCCTAGAAGAAGAGTGAGTTTTTGGGGTTATTTTATTTCTCCAATGAGTGGGTACTGGGAATTCAAAAGGTTTAAATCCAAAAATTTCACTCTGGGATCTAATTAACACACCAAAAGACTGCTAGGATGAAGATACACTTCCTTTCGATATATGAGTTTGGAAATATTTTTCTTTAGAAGCAGAATTTTCTTCGAATTTTTGAATTAAATTTTGAACTTAGGGGGGCTCTATAGGTATTTGGGAAGAAGTTTGGCCAACTGACTTTGGAACTGTGCTAGGAGTTTTGGTGTTTGTTTGAACAACTTCATATCTTGATTTAGGATATTTGGAATGTGATCTAGAAGTTGGTGGTGATTTTGAGGGAGACTAACTCTTAGAATGACCTTTTGATTTAAGAGTGGATCTTCTTTCCATTCATAGTCTAAAGGCCCTCCTTCTAGCGCCAAAAATTTTGAAGGCTTGAAATTCTCTACCTTAACATCAGGGAAAACCACCCGGTTGGGAACTTAAGAAAACTCCTTTTCCATTTGGAATGGTGTATCCGACTGGGATTATGGGACCAATTTCCCTTAATACAAGTTATAAAAAATGGATAAGGTATATAAGTGTGGGGCTAATAATGTAAATGAAACTAAGAAATAAAGAATAAATAGACTTAAAATATCTATCCCGAGAAATATTTCTCTATATATGTGACTTTAGAAAAATCTCACATTTAACATGAGTGTTGGCTTGAGGGGACCTAATCCAGGCTCAAAGTTATTTAGCCAAACAAATCTCTGTACTAGTGGCCCTTTCGGCAACAGCCCACAGAGCGTGGACTGAGGTCTCACCCAAAGCAATATCGGGTGATGCTGGAACCAATTTTCCACACCCTTGAGATGTCTGAGGGGTCGATTTAGTTCAACTTTGAATACATTCACGCAAGTCACTTCCCACACTATCCTAGCCTACGAGGCCTTTGCGCTCTGTTATACTTGCCTTTGCACAGCCCTAACCAGGGGTTGAGGTGCTTTCTCACTGCTAAAGAAATGATCTATGCTATTTTCCCAAGTTACACTGTGGATCTTACTTATCTTCTTATAACAGTTAGTTATCTTCATGTAAACAGATACTTTTATCTCACATTCGCTTATTCAACACATTCATATAAGTTCACACAGCAAATAAATAGTAAACTTGCTATTCATACCCAATATACTTCAATGCATAAAACAGGAAAAAGGCACACAGAAATGAAGTGAAACTTCTCTTCCACGCACTCAGCTATGGACTACTAGGCCTCTATGCACTTAGCTGCAGAGCCTTTTCCTACTTTACGACCCAAAGACATGACCTTACACTTTAGAATCGATGCTTCATCATATCTTAGATTATCTCTTTACACTTAGAGCCTCGCTCTATTTATACAATACAGACATTACATTACAAGTAGACATTACATTACAAAAGTAAGGGTGGACAACCCTATGACTTCATTACAACTTCATGCTTTGCGCCCACAAATCACGGAGTATTTACATCGAACGTGGTCAAAACTTGGGCTTTAAGCCCCAAAACTTGCCTTGGGGGATCCCACGCCCAATAGGCCCCCAACAAAAACATCGTGACTCACCCTTGAGTCACTCTATCGGTGTGGATATCTTTGCACAGATACCTCCCAACTCTTCCTAGACTGCTGCAAGGTCAGCAGAGCATTGAGCGGCTGCCTGTTGTATCTCCTGGACGCATTGTTCAAAGACTGCGATATCTAAACTCCTTCCTTGTATCTGCTCCTGCGTCCCCTACATTTGCATGAGATTGCCTTCAATTGTTGTTGTGATTACGAAGGCCTCCTCGATCCATGGTTGGACGTGCACCTTCAAAACTGCTTATTTGTGTCGCACTACGTCTACTTTTTTCTTAAGCACTTTTTCCTGTTGCATTCACGTGAGCCTCTGTGTGAGGGCCACCATCTACGTAGTCCCTTTGACGTTGTCATACTGGTTGTAGCTCATGTGCCTTTGTTTCTAAGTGTTGTATGTTCGGGTCCTCTTGCAGAGTGGTGAGGACCTCGAATGATTCTTCCAACATTTTGGTGCAGTTGTTCACTGCATTATTGATCTCCTCCATCCCTGATGTTGTTCCCTTACCTATGGAGGAGTTGAAGTTTGCGCCAGCTCTGGTATATGAAGGTTCAACTCTAGCTAAACCTTGGCCATATCTTCTCGTGCCTCTCGTACCCCTGCTGCTAACCTATGGATGTGCGCCTCTGCTAGGATGGCCAACTCAGGGATCATCTGGTAGGCTTCCTCAACCACCTACACCATCTGTCAGTTCTGCATGACTACCTCATCATGCTGCATGCTCTATTTCTCGATGTTGATTCTTTGATCGCTTCACAACTGTAGCATGCAACCTTCCCTGGCTCGCAGTTCCACAGTTACTCTGTCCTATAGGACATAGAGTGTCTCCCGAGGGAGCGCAACCATGTTGATTCCTACTCCTTTCAACACACTGACCGTAGGCCTGTCGGCCTCATTTTCTATAACCAGTGCCCCCTCTGGCAGCACTATTGTGTTGGTAATGTGGGCATGCAACATTTCCTTAGCCACAAACATTCCTACTATGAAGCTGGTCGAGAGAGTACCAGCCTAGGGACTGCGCACCTGCAACTCCTAAATCTATGCCCGAAGGGCCCCCAACACAATCTGATTCTCCTCCACCAACTACTAGAGGGCCTCTGTGGTGATTTTCCATACCGTCTCCCCTATATCGTGCATATCTCCCTCAACGAGGGTGATCTGGTTGAAAGAAGTCTTAGACACTTTCGACTTCTTTCACGGCCCCACATGCTCTCTTGGCACTAATGCTTTAACTGTGTCATCATTATTTGTAGGTCCACACCACCCTCCTCTATCTCTATGTCCATTTCTTGTTCCTGCTCAGGTGAAGGTGACTTCCAGCCCTTGCGCTCCTTCTGTGCTTCTGCTGTTGCTGCCTCTTTCCTTCTCTTCTTTGCCAACTGAGTCATTCATAGTTTTGTCTCCTCCTTCTTCTGCTGTACAACAAACTTTCCCATTTCTTTCACGAATATGGCTGGAGCATGCCACTCCGATGGCCATGCCTCAAGTATGTCAAAGATAACATCATTCATGGCCAGATATGGTAGTTCATTCCACTTCTTCGCAGGGTCCTTTCGCGCCCTGATGTAGATGTGGTGGAAGTCTGCCTTGAACTCCGTGAAGCTTTGTAGGCTATTTTAGAGAGTGGGAGATAACCACGACTTGTGGTTAATCCCCATTCTGATGTTCATTTCCATGAACATCAAGAATATCTTACTATCTCAGATCGATTTTGCATCTTTAGTGGCCCACTGCAAAGTGTATTTTGCATCCTCCGGAAGATCCCTCGCAGTATTGGGGAACTTGTTGTCCTCAGGAAATTCCCCAACCACTAGCACTATGGATAACAGAAGCCATGCATAGTGGAAGGTTTTCCCCTATTCTTGTGCCTTGTGGCAATTCTCTAGGAACTCATTCCATAAGAATTTGGACCAGTTAAACTGGACCCCCTCTGCGCACTGCTCAGCAATTGCAACCACTGGAATGGGCACCTTATCCGCATGGCACTTCCGCATGACCTTACTCGCCAGTATCTAATTCTCAACTCTAACTGCCTTGTTGTTGATATTGGATATCGCGTAGCCCCTATTTTTCTTCTCCAACTTATATTTATTTTTCATGGCCTCCACGATGGCCAAATCAATGCTTTTAGCCTCCCAAATGTCTGCTGGGTCTTCCCCTTTACAAGGGAGTCAGGTAATTCTATGGATTAGGTGGTTTGTGATGGGGATGGGCTCCTCCATCCACAAACACCCATCATGCACCAAGTAGAGCAGTTGCCTGATGACGAAGATAGTCATTGGGGCGTGATGGTAATGTGGCACCCAGAGTAGGTTCAACAACCTTGCTTTTTTGACTCTGCGTAACCTCTTGCGTGACTCCAACTCTATGACTCCTGCCACGGTGTTTCTCTTCGGCTTCATGAGCTACACGGTCCCCAAGTGAGGGAATTTCTTGTTGTCGGTGAGATCCCAATCTTCAAACTTCAAAACCGGCACCTGTCCCAGGTGCGCTCCTTCAAAAATGGTATCGTCAGGTAGCAGCGGAGTCTGCAAAGAGCTCTTGCTCTCATCTATGTCCTTGGGCACCTTTTCCTTCCCCTTACGTGGATGAACATACGTGGGACGCCTAGTTGGAGGGTCCGCACCCTCGGTTTATTCCTCCATGTCTTCGTCCTCGTCCTCTTCTATGAGGATGTCCTCACGGTCTTCCTCCTCCTCATCGGTTTCAAAATTAACCGCTTTCCCTTTTTCTTCCATGGTCGAGGGGACATGCGCACCAAAATCATGGTTTTCTTATCTTTCTTGGGTCTCGGCGTGCGTGTTGATTTAGGGATTTCCACAACTATCTAGATGCTCTCAGGGTCATCCTCTACTGTCATGGTTTGCACGGCCTCTTTGGTGGTCATTTCTCCAATTTTCTTGGCTTCTTCAAACGTTGCCATTTTGTTTGTCCAAAAATCTCTCAACTTCTCAACCAGGTTCTCAAACAATGCTCTCAAAAGGTTAAATAGGTCTCGGTTCAGAATACTTTGGGCGCATGACATCTCAATTCTCAAATGATGAAGTGTTGTTTGTTGGGCAGCCCTTTGTAATTTATAACGCCTTTTGAATTCAAATTTGACCATTCCTACCAAATCTGGTCCATTAATGTTCCTTTGGTTGTAGATTTTCCCAAATCTTGCCCATAAAGCTCACCTTAAATGCCTACTTCCCACTCCATTTGGTCTCAAATCAAGCATCACATCATGAATAGTGGCTATAATGGTCACTTTCCAGCGAACCCGTGCGACAACATACCTATCCTTGCGTTGTCACAGACCCTATGACACTTTGCTCCTGTGCGCAACCTTGACATTGCGTAGCTCTCGGAAAGAGTAGTTTATAGTCCCATGCCTCCTTTCAACTACCTGGAGTGCTAAGATTATGCTTCCTACGGCCAGTCAACTGTTCGGGCCACCTGTATATGGCTTCAACTGATCATCAATCACTTTTCTTGGGAAAAGTTTGATTTTTAACTTTATTGTTAGCATCACGCACTTCACCATTTGCATTGCACCATCATCGGTGATCCCTCTAGCAATATACGGTCTAATCCAAAGCATCAAGCTGATCAACTCTCGACAGTAGTCCCCAAATTTGTTAATGTAATCATGCACATCCTATTTTATTACCATAGTTTTCTTATCGAGAGAATCCTTTTTTATTCCTTCCTCAAGCTTCTTGACTTCTGCTTCCACCAGAGTGCTTTTCTCCCTTAACCTAGCTCTTTCATTCATGAGTTCTTAGAGCCTAAGTTTACCCTGTTGGATCTCTTCATCAGGTCCCAACCGTTCTTCTTCATTCAGTTGCGTGATCCCTTCTTCCAGGGCTCCACGAACCGTCATATCCATGGGTGTTGCTATGCAGAGACTAGGCATAATATACTCCATTGGTATTACATCATTTGCTCCATAGGCCAACCTAGAAGGCATCTATCCCATCAGTTTCTTGCACGTTGTATTATATGCCCACAAAGCTGCTGGTATGTGTAGGTCCCAATCACTTCGCTGCGCATTATATACCCTGTTTAGTGCTTCGCACACTTCGTTAAATTCTTTTGCATGGGTAACCTTCTGCACACTCGTTCTTTTCACACTCTGTCATTCCAACTTGAGGGTCTGTTCACGAAATTTCCCCCCCAACACATGCTTATTGACCGTGTTCCCCAATGTGAAGCCCATGTGCATCCGCACAAGTTGTTTACCATATGCCTGTAACCACCTGGACAGATGCACGCATGGACCATCCCATACCTTAGGCTTCCAAAAATGCATGTGCATCATTCTCTTGCATTCGTGCTAGTCCTCAGTGCTTCCTTGGTGCATACCCCACCACCTTGCAGGCGTAGCATGCAGTACCCACTTCAAAGCTTCAAAACATTATTTTTCTGACACCTCCCTTTCAAATATGTCCAAGAAAGCATCTACCTCACCTAATCCATCATAAATAGGAAAATATCTCACTTCTATTGATATGCAACATAATGATCTTGTCATCATGTTACAGTTTAGCATGGTTACCTCGTGTAACCAGTTCTGCCATCACTCTATCTCTTCATCCAAATCTAACATACATGAGCTTTTGCACTCCCATGATATTCATCCATCTGTGATGGGATTTACCTAGCCTTGCTCTTGCAAAGTTTTCTTGTAGATGCAGTCCAAATTGTCATCGCTTTCATAGTCGCGCACCGACTTTGTGTAGCGCAATCCTTCCAAAGGGTCCAAAGCTATGACTACGCGTAGATACTTTTTTTCCAAAATCATCTTACGCTTATTCAAATTAATCACCCCATTCATGTCAGTGGCCCAATCGATTCCTAAGAGCGCGGGGTAGGGATTGCTGTAATAAAAAATCTATATCACTTCAAAGTCTACTAGTGCGCTTGCCCCTTCAATATCCACGATGATTCCCTGCAATCTCCCCATAGGTATTCCTTTATTTTTTCACCATTTGTAGCTTGATAAGAGACCATTGCAGGGTAGGCCTTCCCATGCACTCCCATGTCTTCTTTGGCAGAAAGTTTGCATTTGATCCTAAATCCAGAATTGCCTGGTCCATCTCATATTCTCCAATCTACGTGGTCAACCTCATTTCTCTTCTCGTCCTCGTTGCGTGCTTTCCAATCTTTCATACTACATGCAACTCTTTTGGTGCAATCCCAGTGCATCTGTTAATGAGTTCGTACAATCCCTTTACAGCCTTATTGTCACGCAGTAGCTTCATGCATGTTTCTATGAATGTTGTAAGCATAGATGGGTCCATTTCCGGCTCCGATCTATCTTTGCTTCCTGAAGTGGAGGCATCAATGAAGCTCTTCTTAGCTTCCATGAAGATTTCCTTAGCGTGCTCCAAATCAAACTCTGGTTCTTTCATTGGAGCCTTGTGAACCCAAGTACTATCTTCAGGTTGTTTTCCTTTATCATCTCATGTCATAATTCCACTTCGGAGAACATTCTTCACATTTGGATCTTCCTCACACGGCCCATACCTCATCATCTGCAAGTTCTGAGTCTGGGGAGGTTGTAGCGCTCCCTTGTCGTGCATCCTAGCTATCAACATAGGAAAATCCTCCGTCTCATGATCAAACAAGGTACGATACAGACATGATGGACTCAATGGATTCATACAATCACAAGCATAATGTCTTGGCCCTCTGCAATTGTAACATATCAGTTGTCCATGACCTCTTCTAGGTCCTCCTCCACCTCGGCCTTGCTCGCGCCCCTGAAATCTGGTTTGCTCCACTCCTACGTTCTCGTCAAGGGGCTGTTATTTAACCTGAACTCTGTAGGTGGGAGCTCTATCCATCATCATATCATAGCTTATATAGGTGCACTCATCGTGTCCAACTGATCTACAAAAATTATAGAACAACTGTTGTGAATTCTGTATATACTTATGTAGCAAATGGCAATATTTCGTAGCATGCTTTCCTCCTATTTGACAAATCGTGCACCACAAAGAAGGCACTGCACTAGGTCCTGCTTATGCCTCTAGTCTTAACAGCACTGGTCTTCCTCCTGCAAGGTAATTTTCGAACACTAGATAGTGGTCCTTGTCATGACCCTGACCCTTACATTTTACGCACCATACTTCTTCGCACACTTCCAGGTGAGCTGTCCTCTCCTATTTCAGACTCCACATCTCAAGGCATAAGTTTTTCAACTGTGTGTGGATCTGCTGAACTCCCAAGTTAGGATCCTGTATCTGGGTTTCATGTAACCTCATCGCGATCTCCAAGGCCTTTGCGTGAACCGTTAACCTCTGTTGTGACAACACATTCCTCAAATGCAGCGTTAGCAATACTATAAACCATTCGCGGTGCTGTCCATCCATCAAAGTCATATTAGCTTCAAGAATTGTGCACTTCAGTCTCTGATCCAACTCCCAACGAGTCTCACCTAGTAGCATTGTAATATCTTTGAATCCAATGATCGACTGCACCTCTAATTTCAGCTTACTAAATTCTCTATTCAACACAATTTGGATATCCGCGATCCGTGCATTTAGATTGTCATTATAATGCTTAATATATCAGGTCAGCGCGTGATCTTGTAGAGCATTGACTAGTGTCACTTTCTTTTTATTATCATCTGTAACTCCTTGTGCTTCCCATACAGATCTTATCACGAGCCAAAACTGGTCTGGATCTTCATTTCCTACTCCCTTGAACACAAGAAACTTTATTGGGCTTGCCATATTGACTCGTAGTGGTGGCGGAGGCGGTACGGGTGAATATGGAGGTGAAGGCAGTGAAGTTGGTGGTGGTGCGGGTGGGGGTAGTATGTACAAAATCCTTTGCCTTATCAAATTGATCGAACTTCATGGCAAGACCTTTGTGAGCTCTTCCTCATCCCCTCGTGGAGGTGAAATCAAAGGGCTATTTTCTGGTCCCTTACTTCCTTCGTTTCTGTAGGTTTGTCCACTTCGTGTGCCTTAAGACATCAAGGTAATTGCATAACCCTCTTTTCAAACAATAACAATTTAATCCAAATATTTAGAGACTTTACGTACTTACCTTGCGGTCCTTTGAGAAAGCATCACTCTGCCTTGCTATAGCTAACTAAAGTATCTATCGAGAACTCAATAATGAATCCTCCTATAATCTGATCGAGCTAGTGATCAACAACACGTGCAATCTTATCCTCTGATGCTTCCAGTCTGCGCACCAACTTTGGGGTCCACACAATAGGATTGTTGAGCTTCCACCTTCCTTGGCTATCTGCTAGCTTCGTGATCCACTCATACAACTCAGTAGGGAAGGATGTGAAGGAAATTTCGTGGATCTCTATGTTCAGGTAGTAGTCTAACCACTCTTCCTTTGATAGTCGTGGGTTCCTATTCTCCTACGCCATGAACTCGTGAATTCTCCTTTCCAACCAACCTTCATTTTCTTTCTTAGTTGGATTCCAATGATACGACATAAAATATATCTATGTAGATTCTGTTCCCGACAACGAAATCATTTGTTGGCTTGAGGGGGCCTGACCCAGGTTCAAATTTTTTTAGCTAAACAAATCCATGTACTACTGGCCCTTTCGGCAATAGCCCGCGGAGCGCAGATTAAGGTCTCACCCGAAGTAGTATGGGGGGATGTTGGAACCAAGTTTCCGCACCCTTGAGATGTCTAAGGGGTTGATTTAGTTCAAATTTGAATACCTTCGCGTAGGTCACTTCGTGCACTATCCTGACCTGCGAGGCCTTCGCGCTCTATTACACTCGCCTTCGTGTAGCCCTATCCAGGGGCTGAGATGCTTTCATGCTGCTAAAGCAATGATCTGCGTTATTTCTCCAAGTTACACCATGGATCTTACCTATCTTCTTATGACAATTAGTTATCTTCGCATAAACAAATACTTTTATCTTACATTCTCTTATTTAACACGTTCATATAAGTTCGCACAACAAATAAACAATAAACTTTCTATTCATATCCAATATACTTCAATGCATAAAATAGGAAAAAGATACACAAAAATGAATAAAAACTTCTCTTTATTAATGCTTCAATCGGTTACAGACTCAACCTGCCCTGCGCACTCAGCTGCAGGGGTCCACGCACTCAGCTGTGGACTACTAGGCCTTTGCGCACTCAGCTACAGAACCTTTTCCTACTCTACAACCAAAAGACACGACCTTACACTTTAGACCCAATGCTTCATCATCGCTTAGATTCTCTCTTTACACTTAGAGCCTCGCTCTATTTATACAATACCATGTTCCGCAGACCATGGGTAGAACTCTCAAGCCGACGTTACATTACAAAAGTAAGGCAGACAACCCTATGACTTAATTACAAATTTGCACTCCGCGCCCACAAACTGTGGAGTCTTTACATTAGACATGGTCAAAATCTGGGCTTTAAGCCCCAAAACTTGCCTTGGGGGATCCTACGCCCAACAATGAGAATATAGATCATCAACTCCTTTAGGAGGTTAAAATTAATGAAGATAACTAATTAATTAAATTAGTTTATGAAAATAATTGCACATATAAGATATCATTGTTCATGCATATACTTAAAATATTTCAATCAAACACAACAATAATGATAAATTCTTAATTACTTGCAAAAACATATATGATAAACACAATTAAAATAACCATTCAACTTAAAAACATAGTACTAGTACATAAATAGTAGTATCCAAAATATGTTGACTCTGTTTATAAGTGAAACAATAACGGTTCCACATTCTATTAAGATCACTTCAAGTTATAATAGTGCAAACCAAAAGATTTCTTGCAAAAATTCAGAACCCTTTCTTCATATCAATAAAGGGGATTTACAATTTCTAGTGAAAATAAAAGTATAGTAAAGCACCATAAAATATTGGAGTGGTTTCAACAAACCACACTTTAAATAAAGAAAAAAACAATAATAGATTTCATTTATAACAACTTGACTATGGATGAGATGAAGGTTGTTCTCCCATACGATACCGAAGTTCACATATATATGTCATTGCCTTTAATTCAGGTCGATAATGAGGTTGTATGCGCATCCATGTAGTCAATATCACATCACTGAGTGTTGGAAGAAGATAGGTGGTCATTTTGAAGAGACACCTCAGCATTAGCCACTGATTGTGAGGTTTAAGTAAGATATGCCAATGGCATTCCAAGTCAACCCTTGACAGATTCTTGATGTTCTTAGCCTTCTTCTTCGATGATTCTTGCCATGTTTTAGTTAAAAATTTCACATCGATCAAAGTATCCTCATAGAAGTCTGAAATCATGTTGGCTTGTAATAAACTATCACTGATAGATTTAGTGAGATTGTTTGAAATATCCCTATCACTGAAGATTGTAGAAAATTTGATGGTAGGTTAACCTCATAATGCAATATAAATCAAAGTAGAATAATATAACCTACTTCTACTATCAATTTGTGAAAGCTTAAAGATCGAGCTGAACAATATAACCAAAAGAAGAAGAATCAATCTCCCAATACACATGAAAATACTTTAGGGAAAGCCTCAAATAAAAACCCCACACTATTGTATTATCATACAGGTGGAAATACATAGGAATTATATAAAGCCTTAGCTCTCATAGCTAGCCAGCTCTCAGTATAATCCTCACAGATGCTCACAGGAAATCTTGGCTTCTCTCGAGCCTTCCTCTCTACCCTCCAAGCTCCTATTTCCTTGCGCTATTCCTTGTGGATGATTCTCCTTCAACCAAGTGGAAAACCTCTTACCAAGTGGATGATCATCCTCCAAAACTGTGCAATCCTCAAGGAGAAATCCTTGACTGCATGCATGAGTTTTCTCTTTGAGAAAACAAATGCAACTGATAGTACACTGTCCTTGACTTTAATCTCAACTGGGTATTTCTCAGAATAGACATGCATGAGTTTGTGATGAAGGAATCTTTAGTTAACTGGAGTAGCACTAGTTGAGTGCATGCATGCATCAACTGACTGTTAACTCACTATAAGTTCCTCAAATAGTTTGGAACTAATTTAACTGGACTTAACTCAGTGAATTGAGTTAAATAATTACAACTCAAATATAACTCAATCTTATCTCCTTAATTTAAGGGATAGCTCTTGCATTACTTTAGAAAGACTTCTAACTTGAATTTCTCCAACTAATTAATTTAAAATAAATTAATTAATTATTTCCAAGTAGCTGTTAAGACTAAATTCGATTTTAATTGACAATTCTATTCAAGGACAAATTAAATTGGAATATTCTTGTTGCCAAATTTCAACACACTCTCTCAACAAGAAAAGGATTATCTACCACCCCGATCCTATCTCTATGGAACTCGAATTTACACTTTGACAATGCCTTTGTCAAAATGTCAGCATCTTCCTCCTCTGTCAAAATACACTGCATAAACATGATCCTCTCGACCTATGAAAAGCCACGGGAAACAAATCTTGCCTTATGCTTCTCCACACTACCATTAGCAGCTTGATTTACCTTGTAAATCCAATGGGAACTCACAAATGACTTGTTCTTTGGTCTCGAAACCACGTCCCAAACACTGTTATGAACTATGGAGTCATACTCCTCCACCATAGCATCAACCCAAATCGATTGTTGCACTACTTCCTCAAAGGAAGATGGCTTAGTCTCACAACATTCCCCGACAAGGGCCATGTATCTAGTGTACCTCTCAGGTGACCTCCTCTGTTTGCGTTAAGAAGATGGTGCTCCCACATTCTCTCTCACATCCTCCAACAATCTGTCAGCTTCTCTTGTGCGCTTTCGTCCATCTCTGGAAGACTCTGCTTGAGTGGATGTCTCCACTCCTAGAACCTCTACATGCGACTGCTCCACATTAGTCTGAGGCTTCTCCTCCTTAGGAACCAACAGTTCCTCCACAAACTATAGTTGGAGCTCTCTCTCAAGGGAAAATTGCATGGCCTTCTGCTCATCAAACTTGAGATCTCTGCGAACCACTGTCCTTCGACTAGTAGGTAAGTACACCCAATGGTTGTGAGGTGTATCAGTGTACCACACAAGTATCCCCAACTCCGTTTTCGGCTCAAGCTTCTTCCGTGCATCCTTTGTCACGTGGAAATATACCGATGACCAAAATATCCTGAAGTGACCCACATCTGGTCTCTTACCAGTGAAACCTTCCTCTGGTGTCTTCATCCCAAGTATGTGATGTGGGCTTCTATTTTGCAAATAGACCGTTGGTCATGCAGCGTTGCTCGTGCTGCCCCTACAATAGTTATGTTCTTCCTCTCGGCCACCCTATTCTGCTGTGGGTTATGGGGTGTCGTCAACTCTCATTTAATTCCTTCCACTGCATAGAAGTCCTTAAACTCTTGAGAGACATATTCTCCACCATTGTCGCTTCTCAAGGCCTTGATCTTCTTCCTTGACTCTTTCTCGACCAAATCTTTGAACTCATGAAACTTTGTGAAAGTTTGGTCCTTCTTTTGCATGAGATAAATCCAACATTTACAAGAATAGCCATCAATGAAAATCACATAATACTTTTGCTTCGCCGTGGATGCCATCGAGAATGGCCCACACACATCAGTATGAACTCGCTCTAAGATAGCCTCTGCTCGACTGTCTCGATTATGAAAGGAAGACTTGGTGTACTTTCCCAAGGTACAACCTTTGCATGTGTCAACTTGCTCAAGTTTACCTTTGGGAAGTCCTGTAGATATCTGTTGCATTATATTCAAAGCCCCATGATGCAAATGGCCCAACCGCCTATGCCACAAGTCACCAATGTCTTGCCTTTGCACCAATTCTACTTTTGTACTCAATGCTGCACAATCATTTACCTCTAGTTTATAGAGATTCCTCACCCGAATCCCTATCGTCTTGGTCTAACCCGTGGCTATGTGTCTTAGGAACGCCTTTCAATTACTGAAGACAACATCATAGCCTTTGTCCTCCAACATCGTGAATGATACCAAGTTCTTCTTTAGTCCAGGCACATACATCACATCTGTCAAGGTGAGAGGAGCTCCATGCTCCCTCTAAAAAGAAATTGTTCCCACTCCTGAAACACTATACCTTTCATCGTTACCCATCTCTATGCACATCTTGAGGTCTTTCTCCTCCAAAGAAACTAAATAAATTTTTATCACCAGTCATGTGGAATGAGGCTCCACCATCAAGATACTAGACACAACCCATCATCGATGACACCATGCATGTGATCAGGGTAAAGCTCCTTTTGAACTCAGAGGCTAATGCCTCACCTTCTGATCCTTCCGAGGATCCCTTCTTGAACTTCTTTGATGGGAAATTAGTCACATAATGTCCCATCTCGTGAAAATTAAAGCATCTCACTTTAGACATGTCACCCTTCTTCCCTCCATGAGAAGAATTCGATTTGAAATGGGAAGCCTTCCCATTCCCTTTCCTTGCCTTAC
>APFE030989995.1:295804-329150 GCA_000404065.3 Pinus taeda
GAACTAATTTAACTAGACTTAACTCAGTAAACTGAGTTAAATAATTACAACTCAAATATAACTCAATCTTATCTCCTAAATTTAAGGGATAACTGTTGCATGACTTTAGAAAGACTTCCAAATTGAATTTCTCCAGCTAATTAATTTAAAATAAATTAAATAATTATTTCCAAGTAGTTGTTAAGACTAAATTCGATTTTAATTCACAATTTTATTCAAGGAAAAATTAAATTGGAATATTCTTGTTGCCATATTTCAACAAAGATTTCCATTTATGCATGCTTGGTCTTTATTTCTCACTCTTGGAAAACAATATCTTTGTGTGATTCTTCAATTTTAGGGAGATCAACTAATCTCCTCTCAGTACTATCTTGCCAGTCTATATAATTTTAAATATTCTCCTTAACTTCCCTATAGTATGTCCTTAGATCAGATAATTGATTCATTAATGAATCACTTGATTAACACAAGTCATGGATGGTGGCTAATTTATGGTAGAAAACAACTTGTTGTTGAGCAAGGAGATTGTTTAGTTCTCCTGCATCCTTCTTAAATTTAGCTATCTCGGGATTCACCTTTAATTGCTCAATCTTTTGTTGAAGTTCCTGGATTTGAGTACCCTTGCTCTCAGACCAGATTCACGTTGAATCTTTAAGTCATTGAAGTTATTTTGCAGTTCTCCAAGATGTGGTTGCTACTATTGAGAGATTACTTGTTTTTCATTCTCAAAACCGTATTCTAGCTGCACAATCCTTTCATATTTCTCCCTTAGGAGTTTTTGTACTTCAAAGGCTTTATAAATACTAGCACTTTGCATATGCTCATGCAAATTCCAAAAGCCTTCCGATATCCTTAGTAGGAGTAGCTTGAGCATATTTCTAAATTACTTCAAAGGAAGCATTACTAGGGACTAATGCTTGGGTTTGTTCAATTCAATTTATTTTTCTTTGTCTTCTAACCACAACTTTATGTTTTGGACTATAAAACACATTAAGAGGAGGAATTTCTTCAATTTTCAAAATGACCTCAGAGGTTGGGAATACAGGGATGACCTCTAAATCATCAGTTTCCAGAGCTTTATCAGAAGCCTCAATAGTAAGCGAGATCTACTCGAAAACTTCAAAGGTCTGTGTAATCTTCATCTACAACAGAGTCCTCAAACTTTTAGGATCTGTGACTTTGGTGACCTGCTCCCATATTTCATCTATATTTTTGTCTGTTAGAGTTTCTTCTGCCTGAAAAGAAGAGGAAGTACCTATCTCTTTTATCTTAGATACATTAGGGGCCTGTGTTGTACTAGCCGAGACTTTATCCTACTTTGTATTTTGTTGATGAAGCACCAATAAATCCATAGGTAAGTGGGCTATCCTTTTAATCATGTATTGATTAAACTGAATAAATTATTCAGGACTTAACTATGCTGCTAGTTGATTCTCAACCTTTGCATAGATAGAAGCTAATTCAAATAAATCATTAAACTTGTCTGGCTCATTCGTGAATTGCCTAAGTTTTTCCTTTACAGTGACATTCTTGGTTGTATCATTAGGATGATATTGTCTATGCAGATAGTTGGGAAATGTAGGCATTGAATTTTCTCAATCTCAAGATTGCCTGAAATTGTCAAGAGCATAGGCACCAAATTGAATAGGAAAGGTAGGCCACATTGTCTTTTTAACATCTTTCAAAACCTTTGAAAGGTCATTCCCTACAGTTTGTTTGGCTACCTCTCGGGCTAATATTTTATCGGGAACATAAAGGGGCAATACATGAGTTTTTACAAGACTACCAAATATCCATATATAAGTGAAGGATTCTTCTCCAAACCATCATCCAATTGGTATTAAATCACTATTGGCTTGAGGTGAAATCCTATGATCCTTCTCTCCAAAGACACTTTGCTGGATGAGAAACATAACTCCATGGAAAATTTTATAGGAAGGAGGTTGGTATTTAGATTCCCATAGTATGTTATGATAGATATGGATAGGTGTAGGATAGATGTAAAATTGGAATGAAACATATAACATCCATTATATAGGCGTTCATATAGAAAGGGGGAATAATGTTTGGGAAAAAAATGTGATGGTTCCTATAATTCAAGATTTAAGTGGCTAAACTATTACATAACATGTTTCCCCAACCCATAATATAAACATCAGATGCAACATCAATTAGTGGTACCCACTGGTTTGAGAATTTCTAGATATTAGAGTAACCATAGATTTTACAAGTCATAGCAGCTATATAACAGTATGGGCCGACAAGGGAAGCAATAACATACATACCCGTATCCTCACGCTTGTGTTTGTTGGGATCCCTTCTCCATTATTTGATGACCTATGAATAATTCTCATGTTCATTCATGAATTTCTCTATAAATTGCTTGCTGTGTTTTATCTGAGGCTATGGCAGATGAAACATCTTGCTCAAATCATTGTTGGTAAATGACCCAATAAATGTGTTCTTCTTAGTCATGAAATTTCTATCTGCAATATTCATATGGTCAATAAGCCATTTAACCAGATTTGTATAGGGCATGATGTTGGGTCGGGCTGCAATCCTATGTAGGAATAAATTGGTGACGTCACTGTAAGTGGTTTCAGAAACTAGGGTGGAATCTTCAGTTGTGGTTGTCTTCACTGTCATCTTAGGTTCTTCATCTTCAAAATTTTTATAAATGGCTTCCCAAGAGTAGATTCCAACATCGGGAGTGCATGTTGTATCTAAGAATAATGCATGCATTTCAGTGGCTTCAGGTGAAGGAGCAATTGGCTTTTGTTGAACAATGAGTTTCTTCCTGGGTTTAAATGTCCTAGACATTTCTGTTGAGCTTCTCTTATTTGGACTGGCCTACAAAGGAAAACATGGGAATAAGTAGAGACTTCCTTAACTAAAGAATTCCTTAGAGCAAATAACCAATTTCATATCAATTTATATCTTTATGAGAAAAATATAGTGATATCAAGCCACAATAATGAAACTGTTTAAAACTTCGAAATCATAAACTCATTACATTTAGCCATTAAATGATAAAATGTGGGTTCACATGGGCTTTTCTACAAATAATCATATTAGAGGATTATATTGAAGAAATCTTATGATTATATCTTTGAAACATGCGATATTCTTACTTGTCGATAAGCTTTTAATATTAAATTGTAAAGGTTAAAAATATAAGCGAGGAGGAATGTCAAAGGTCTTGTATCAGAGATTTGATATCGAGGGTTGAAAAGAGTTACAACTGATTGGAAGTTTCGATATGGATAGGGGAATTTTATTAGAGATCAGAGGATTGGTACTATTAGAGATCAACGATATGAGGATATCAAAGTATCAAAGATGTCATATATCAGAGGATGGGCGAAAAGAGATATTCGAGGGTTAGGGGAGTGAGATATCGAAGTATTTTGTGTGATGCTTATATTGAAAGCTTTGATATTCAGAAGCTCCAGTAATGCTATGTGGAAATCCTGTGGGGTTAGGCCTTTTATTATTATATTCACAAAGAAGCGCTTTATTACTTTTAGGCTTAAAATATTTGAAAAATTTAATCGGCGAGGGATTTATCGAAACTTATCCTATGGGACATATTACAATATTTAAAATATTCTGATCAAGTTCTTCTGATAATAGATTTTAAACAAAAGCCTACAGGTAACTTATTTATGAATATGTCATATGGCCCTAATCTTCAATATGAAAGCTCTGATAAGGGAGATTTCTCATTTAGTCAAGTTTTTTGGTGAAAAAAACTAATATTGTCTTATTTGATTAAAACTAAGGGATTTTATCTTAAATTAAAAGGGTCCCTATTATTACTAGTTCTACTATTAACCTTGATCGGTGGGGTGTGGGGGTGGGTTAAGGACTACAACACCCACTCGCCTGACTTAGTTGCTAGGCCAACGATCGCGACTTTGTTAAGTTTGTTGGAACCAATATATGTAAACATCAATCATTTGCATAGTGGGGGAGAGTGAAATAGAGTGGATGCGGAATCTTGATGATAGAACCACTCCTGGTGGAACCATGACTTGTAGAGAGTGTGGATCCCTGAACCAAGAGAACCTTAAGATGCTGAAAAGATTCTCTTGAGGGCCAGAGATGCCAGTGACAAAATTTTACAAGTGTATAGTCATTTTTGCATGTTTCTCGCAAGGAGTCCAACCATGTAGTCAAAATATCCATATGAGAAGCGAAAATTCAGGTGTCCATTAGCTAAGAATATTTTGAAAATCTTGTGGAATCTTTAGATTTCCTTGGAGGCTGATTTTTTCCAGTGACAGAATGATGCCGACTTTATAGTCATTTTTCTCATAATTTCATAAGAAGTGTAGTGGTGTGCTCAAAATCTTCATTCAAGAAGCATATTTTCCAACCATTTTTAGGAAGGAACCTTTGGGGGAATCTTCAAGATTCCTGAGGGTCCAAAATTTGACAGTGTTAGAATTGGATAAGTTTATAGTCGATTTTACACCACTTATCGCCAACAATACAATGGTCCAATCGATTTCCATAGATAAGCTTTTCATTTTTCGACCATCTTCGAAAGTGGAGGTATATGATGCATTTATGCTATGTCTTTATACTTTATTTGCTAAGATTGTGTCATTATTGTTGAGATCCCTGATTACAATTATGTTGAGGGATACTTGTTGCCAAGTCATGTGAGATTTTATTAGCTTGTCATGTTGAAGGAGGATCCATTTGAGTGAGAATTCCTGTAGGGAGAATGTCATGTGGAGAGACACGCCACTCAGGTTGAGGGTATTTGTCATTGTAATGACAAAGAACATGCGATGTACATCATCATCATTTGCAACACTTAATGAAACGACCCTCCACTCTCTTGACACTGGGCCTGGAGACGTAACCCATGTTGGGTGAACTCCATTATCAATGTGTTTGTGTCCTTGACTTGATGATCGTCATTATGTTTTCATCTTCTTTCAGTATGCACGTGATTGTTTAATTCTCTTTTATATGAAATTCTGCTAACATCATAGAATTAAAATATCTTGGTTAATTCTAGTAGATGAAGAGATCACATGGTGTCAATGCATCCACTCCACATGTTTTGCATGCATGTTTTTAGTGCATCTAGCCCACTTGTTTGCTAAAGAAGCTCCAGGTTTGATCCTATGGAGGGATCCACCATCTTTTTGGTCCAAGGTTGATCATATAGAGGGATCCACCATCTTTTTGGTCCAAGTTTGATCATATAGGGGGATTTTCCATATCTGCAGTTGTTGGTAGGAAGACCGAGGAAAGTGTATACCAGTCGGTCAGAGCTAAGTGTCATAGGATTCAAATCTAGAGCATGGGTAATCCAGATTCCACACATCATGCCATATCCATGGACTATAACATGAGTTTCAACTAATGTACCAAATAATGCCAAATAGGAAACTTCCAAATTTTATTTTAGATCTCTAGGATGAATGATGCATAGAAAAAGATGTTTGTACCAAGCAGGCAACATCCAAATTTCATTTTAGATGGGAAAATGATGCATAGAGAAAGATATTTATGCAAAAAAACTTGGAGCACTGCACAATTTGTAGATAGGAATGATTGCAATAATTGGATTCTAGATGAACTCCATCAAATGTGATATGGATGGATGAAGACCTGGACAACAAGGAGAACCAACATTTGAGTATTGGGATAGGGCCACAAGAAACATTGACAGACATCCAACTCAGTTACCACAGGTGAATTTGACAAGCTTATGTTTAGCCTTTCACCATCTAGATAAATCCAAGCAGCTAACCAGACTGTTCGTGTGATGAAAAGAATAATTTTACCAAGTAAGCTCAAAATTTGGGCATCCCTTCTTGGCCCAGCTATTGTTTGTAGACATTTACATTCTATACCTCCCTATCATCTCTATCATTTTCCCATATAAATTCCACATTTATATTGGGAATTTTTTAATCAAATAGAGCTTGGGATATTATGCTAACAACAATGGTTTTATTTTGAACTAAAATTCCCTCTATGGAGGAGTGAATTTTAGAGTTATATAGACTCAATGTCTTCATATTTCTGAATCTCTTTAGGCTTTCTCATCATTAAGCCCACAGAATTTAGGGGTTTCCATAGAATTTACTGTTGAAGAATTGGTAGCTTTATGATTTTAGTGTGATATGGAATTGTATCTGTGAATAAATTTGTGTAAATATGGGGTTTCTACCCTTCTACCCTATTTTAATATTTTGTAATGCATTGATATGAATTTTGGTACATTGCGCAAAACCCATAGTATGTGTTGATGTCATGAATTATTCCATGAAAGTGCAATGCTCAGAAGGTACTACTCATGAATAGCGTATGAAACAGGCTATGCATTATGGAATGAATTACAAGGTTTTAATATCACAATTGACTTGTAATTTATATTTTCTTTCTACTACGGTTGGTGATTACATCCTTTAGCTAGTTATTTTGTGGTCAGTGATTGCAGCCTCTGTAACCCGTGGTTAGTAATTGCAAAACACAAAAATTAGGAGTTACACAAAAGTTGATAAAATCACATAGAAGTTGTAAGAGGAAAGCCAACACCATGTAAGAAGAAAGACATTAGCATGCAAATATATATGAGCATCCCAAAAACATGTAAGTATATATGAATATTTGTCTAGATATGTTGATATGATTTCGTTTAGTACTGATAAGATATTATTCATGAATAACATATAAAATGGGTTATCCAATATGTAATGACTTACAT
Source organism: Pinus taeda (assembly GCA_000404065.3). NCBI lineage: Eukaryota > Viridiplantae > Streptophyta > Pinopsida > Pinales > Pinaceae > Pinus > Pinus taeda. Next base: position 302,538 of record APFE030989995.1, read on the forward strand.
GATTTGAATATCACAATTTCCTTGTCATTTATATTTTCTTTCTTCTATTATTGGTGATTGCAGCCTCTGGCCATTTTTTTGGTCAGCGATCACAACCTTTGGTCCATTAATGCAACACACGTTTCTAACACACTTTTTAGTTTTCTCTGTGGTCATCAATCTCTCTAGTTAAATATAGTAGGAGAGTTGTTAAGGACATGATGAACCTGCACAATGGGATGGACATATACAAGAAGAGTTGGAAAGCTACATTATAGCTCACTTCTTGTATGATATTGTTCCTGGCTAGATTCATTTCCTGTACCATATTGTTCATGGCTTGATCAGATTGAGAGGCATAGGATCAAGCAATATAATTTTGATTTCCAACTACAAGTACAATAAATACAATAGCTACAAGCCAAAAGGATCTAGCTTGGCTTCACTCCAAGCTTTTCATGGGAGCATTAAGTGGCAATTTAGGAGTAGTAGGTGGAAATTCAAAATGGAAACTTTGTACCAAATTTTGAAAACATATAAAGAATTTAATCTTTCAGACTAATGATAAATTGAAATTTAGCATTAGTTCAAACTCATAGGTATATTATCTTTATACTTTGGATAAAAATGCATGTTTCCCAACTTTCTTTTAATAATTTCGATATTTTTTTTTTGGATATCTAAATTTGCCTCAAGACACGTGAGGTTTCCAATAAGAGGTCAAATAAAATTTTACTGAAGCAAAATTTCCATTAAAATTATGGTGAAGCAAAATTGCCATTAGAAACTTAGGTTAAATTTTGGTAAAAAGGGGAAAAATTTAGTCAAAGAACATATTAATGCTCTGTTAATGATCGAGTGATCGACAAAGTCCATGTCGTGCTAAAGGTAGGGGCTAATAAATAGATTTCACATTTAACATCCATTTGCAACGCCATCAAAAGTGGTTATTTATCATTTCTCCATATCTCTCTACATACATTTATATATGGTAGAGTATTTATCATTTCTTTGTATCTCTCTATATACATTTATATATGGTAGAGTGTTTGGATGGTGTTAGTAATGATCATGAATAAACATTCTATGCCAAAGCATCAAAGGATTTGAGATAGTCGGTAGCTTCCATGTTGTTGTCATTGAATGTTTGAGGGAAAGGGATGACTAACAATAATCATGTCAACTTAATCACCCATCAATTCATTTGATGATTTATTATTTTTTAAATTAATGATCAATTGTCTTTATTTATTTTCTTTTGAGAGAGGTTATTTTTTAAAGGAAGTTGAGATGAGATATACATTTCCTATACTAATTTATGAGAGAAGAATGTGAAAAAGGTTTAAATTAAAAATGAACAACAAACTAATGATAACAAGATACTCTAGGAAAACTTTTTGAGGTAAACTCCACACTCTAAAACACATTTGTATTATTCAACAAATAATTTTTATGCTCTATCCATCAGTGTTCAAATATTTTCTTAATTTTAAAGAAATTTGGCAACATAATACTAAGGTAAAAACTACTACCGTACTTTCCTCCACTCCAACACTTAAATTTTAATGCATAACAAAACCATAAACCATTTAATCTTTTCTATTTTGGCATAGAGAAAACCAGTGGAAAATTATTCTTTGTGATTGTTCACTCTTGAAATATTCTTTTAACAACACTGAATTAATTATTCCTTTACCTAAATATGAAATATTCAATTCACAACTACTCTTATATTCCCTGCACAACAAATGAATTAATTTCTACATATTGCTTCAACATTTCCTATACATTGTAGAAAGTATTCCATGCACATTGCTTAATTATTTCTTGCATAAAAACTATAATTACTCTATGCACATTACTAAAAGTATTGTTGGGTGCTAAAATGTGTCTTTTAAAACTCCTAATTGCCTCACATTAATTATCAACCTGGGTAAGTCTTTTTGTTTCAAGAGTGTACACAATATGTGCAAGCTATAAATCTAGAGAGTAATGATTTAAGATAATCTATTAACTTCAATACAAGAGTAAACAAATGCAATCATAAATCTCAAGCTGTAACTTTTAAAGGAAATAATACATCTAAGGATCAGGACTTAATCTCAAGCAAAACCATAATCCAATCTTAAGCAAGCAATTCAAATGGGAATAACATTAATAGAGAACACTGTAGTAGTAACTGAGCTCTTCCAGCTGGATCTACATTAATCAAGCAATTCAACTGGGAATAACATCAACCGAGAACACTGTAGGAGTAACTGAGCTCTTTCAATTGGATCTATTTTAATCACACTCTGTATTAATTAACGAGAAACAATTCCTTAACTGATAACTAAGTCCATGGTACACATAAATGAAATCAATTAAGAGAGTTGTGAATTAGTGAAATGATATCAGAATAAAGGAAAGTAAACTAACTGCAATGTAAACTCATAGGAAATCAGAAGATATCAAACAGGGTAAACTTAACAGAAAATGGAAAAACATCAAACCAATTAGACTTACCTGAATTACAAAGATATAACAAAGAGGATAACAGTTTGATCCGCTAGAGGTCGGGCCCTTAGCCACCAGTAAATACTGCTGAGCTACTTCAAAGAATACGAATGAACAACAACGTAAATTATGTATTAAACATTGAACTCAATCCTCATTACAATACACTCGTATTCCTCAAAAGAACGAGTCTATAAATTAAAATTACAATTTGAAATAAATAGAGATCGACCCCCTTTCCTCCTATCCTATCCTATCTCTAATCTATAATAATCCCCTTCTTTGATTTTTGTTTTCATTTAAATACAAAAAGAGCAGGGAGAAATTACAACAAAGATGATTACAAAATGATTCCCATAACAAAATTGGATTGTTCACAACAAATTTATTAGCAAGATCATATCTGAAATATCTTTCCATCAACATTCAATAGGAACAGGTCGAATTTGGTATTGCCACTGAGATAATTTGGAAAATGGCCGCAATAGTGAATCTAAGAAAATCGTCTTCAGAGAACCTTTCGTTTCTCTTAATACAGACCAAATTTTGGAAAACTACTCATTAAGAAACTAACTGAGTCTGTTCTAAAAAAACCCATGTTTCCGATTTTCCAGATTCTTCTTCATTTTCCGGAAACATCCAATGCAAAATTTCACTTCTTATTCCAACAAATTTCTGAGTTGGAATATTTAATGATGAGCTAGAGAACAAATCTGCAATTTGGAAAATATCTTGGAGGCTAAAATGGTGAGTGATGTTACAACAAATTTATTAATAAATCATCATTGGTAAAATCATGCATAATAATCATCAATTTATTAAAAATAAAGGAGAAGAAATAAAATTTATCCATAAGAGCATAAATAATTATAAAATAGAATTATATGATAAATGACGTGATAAAGAAGGGTAGAAATGGATGAAATATGTGTTAAAAAGTAATAATAATAATGACATATTAGTGGCCCAACAATTATTCTTTTCACAACAAATAAAATATTCTCAACGTAACATTGTTAAAATGTTTTCTTCATAGTTGTTCAAATATTTTCTACACCGCTACTAAATTTTTCTATAACGCTACAAAAGTACTTCGCAAAACTATAATATTTTCAATACATTAGAAAAGATCTCTGCAACAATGTAATGTTCTCCACAACACTATAAAATTTTTCTACATGACTATAATGTTCCTAGTAACACTATTGAATTTCTCCGCAATGTTATAGTAATTCTCTGCAAGATTGTCATTAGGGGAATTTTGATGTCTAAAATGGGCCTTAGGGAAAATAATAAATAATAGTGAAAATAATAAAAAATATTTATTAATTTTTAAAGAAAATAAAGGAACTAATCTTTTTATTTTATTTTTAAGTTTATCTCCTTATAGGCTTACTCAAGTGTCAAGTATATATACCCATTGGATGCAAAATTAAATTCCACACACCAACCAGTAGGCCACTTTGCATACTTCAGAGTAAAACCACATCAAAAAAAGATTAGGGTTCTTTTTTTTCTATGTATTTTTCAATATATATATATATTATATATATATATATATATATATATATATATTTTTTTTTTTTTTTTTAATGTGTATCTACTCATAAGTATGTTGAGTGGGCACTCGTTGGGTGTTGAATTTAATTCTGCATCCAACGGGTATCTACACTTGACATTTGTGTAAACCTATGAGGAGATAAACAAAAAATGAAATTAAAGAAGTAGTTTTCTTCTTTTCCCTTCAAAATACTTACCCTTGGGGATGACATCATCATCTTCAATCCTATTGGTTCTTTGAAAGTTAATTTTGTTAGTACATTTTTTGTTTTGAGGCCCATTTTTACCTTAAAATTCCCTTAATGAAAGTTCTTAGCAACATTACATATTTTTGTTATAATAACCACATAATGATGCTAGTGACATTGCAAAAATTCTCCACAACATTGTTGTGATCTCAATAGTGCAATGGAAATTCTCTGTAACACTATAATGTTCTCAACAGTTCTATAGAATTTTTCTATAGCATTGAAATGTTCTCTACAACGCTACATAAATACTTTGCAACACTACAAGGTGTATGAAACCTTTCCCAACATTCTCCCACTTGTCATATACGTTGTAAACCTAAATAGAATAACACTTCAAACTGCAAGCTAGTTATTAGGGCCTAGGAGACCATGCACTCATTTCACCACTTGAATTTATTTGCATTCACTGGTTTTTTCAATGCATCTAGAACATTATGCAAGGCATCAAATTTCTCAAGTATTACCTTTCCATCCTATTAGGGTCCTATAATTTATAGGATCTCAAGGTGATTGAGTATCTCACATTTTGCAGATTTCATATTGTTCATAGATCTCAATATTCAATTGGTTTAAAAAAAAACAGAGGGTATTAAAAAGAGAAGAAAAGAACAAAAGAGAAAAAAAAATGGAAATAAAAGAAAACACCAAATATTGTTCAATTCATACAATCTAAGCATGATTAAACAAATTTCAATTCCTGTTGATAGGGTAGAAAATAAAGATATGCCAATCAGTTCAAGCTTGGCAAATCAGTAGCTAGGTAGAAATGAAATTGGTTCAACTGTTCAATGTGGACGAATAGGAGAGATAAGTGATAGAGTAGGTTAGAAAAAAAAAAAGAGAAAGTAGAAAAGGGTCTCAAGTCCAAATGCACCCTACAAAAAAGGAAAAAATGTTAGATTAGAAACAAAGGGTAGGTAGATTGAAATAATTATAAAGGGAAAAGGACATGAAAATTCCTTTTAGTGTTTTATTACATATTTCATGTGTTTTTCCTAATATGGAAAAAATAAATTAAAAAAAAAGATAGGAGTCTTATACTATACTCCTAATTTCATTCTATACTCTGCACCCATTTCATTTTCCAACCTCACCACCCACGTGCTCGTCACATCAATGATTACCCACCCCACACCTTCCATCAAATCCCATGATTGATCTAATAACCCATCCGAGTTCCCCCCCCCAAACCCTTCGAACATTAATGCCAGCGGGGGGGGGGGTGGGGTCCGAAATCAATGGTTTCCTACTGCCTATGTGTCATGCTACTGTAATTTCACAACCCCCCACTAATTCACTTACCACTCCACAGGCCCTCTGAAAAGTGGTTTCCACTTTCAAATAAACCACTCGTCTGTTATTACCATTCACCAATCTTGGCACTCTATAATGCCACTCTATCCCATCCACCTATCACCTCCATTCCAGTGCCATATCATTGTACATTCAATTCGTTGGACCGTTAGCCAATGGACTCGTGCCACTCCATGCCACTTCAATGGGAAATCTCTAAATATTACAAAGGCATCATCTTTCACTCATTTAGCAAATTTTGATATGTCCTCTTTACTTATAGGTGAAAGTGAAAGTTTGCTCAGGCATATACGGAGAAGCAGTTGAAACAGTCAAATTATCAACACAATTGCAAAAATCTACACTTGTCTGTGTTTAGCAAGCATTCCCCTTCTTGAATCCCATTTTCTACTCATTCCCTTTCTATTTTCCCTCTCTAAGTTCTCTCTTCTTCTCATCCCTTTTCTAATCGAATTTCACTTGCAAATCCAAAGACAGTCCATGTTTAAAATTTGTAGAAGATAACCATGCCATCGAAGAAGAAATAACATGAGTTGTTCAATCCAATGGTGCATCCACCAGTGGACTTGGACCATATTCCACTTGTAGATAAATATTTCAAGATACATGAGACAATATTTGAATTCGACCTCTTTGACATCTACTGTTGGTGGGAGGATAAATTCGTTGAAGAAACAGATGATATAGGACTATGGGATACAACTTTTCCTTTCTACATTTTTCCTAAAACCCATAGCTACCCAAAATTGATCAGAAAATGCCAGTCCTGCTATAACCCACAACAAAGAGTAGTAACAGTCCCTACAAGAGAAATATTGTTCACCATTGATGCTAAATCCATAATGCAGATGATGAAAGCTCCTATCATTGAAGGAACCACTCCTTTTTCCCATGAAACCCTCAGCGAAATGTAGAAGAGACTAGACTTTTCCAAAAGAGCTAAAAACCTAGAACTCTTCATGACTGAACAGACCCCACTACCTAGCAAAAATCCCCCATATTCCTCCTCTGGTTTCCCTGATAGAACCAGACATATAGTCACTATATTATCATATCTACTAGGTTATTATTTAGATCAGTGGCCTGATGAGGCCATAATAGGTTTCCTGTCCATATTGTCATCTGATGCAAAGCCCTCTATCTTGTTTAATTTTAGCCAGTTCCTAGTATATGCCATCCACGAGAAATTCATAAATTTCACCATAGAGGAAGTGTTTTAGTATTCTTCAGTATTAGTGTACATGTTTGTTTATTTTCAGGCAAACAAATTTCAATTTTTAATGAGCAAGTTAAGTGAAGAAGGTGAACCCCAATCTACCATCTTCTGGACAACCTTAGTGATGAAGGATCAAAGTGATCAGAAATTGATTCAAAACCTTAACCACAATCAAGAACAAAGGTAAAGATAAAAGGTTAAGAGGTTAAAAGTTAATATTGGCCTTAAGCGCAAAAACCTTTGTTAAGCGCAAAATCCTTTATAAAGGGCCTTTTCTTTAAATTATGAATTAAGCACGTAGGCAATATTTGGCCAAGCGGTAAATGGTATATCGCGTGGGTGAAAAGTTGGAAGAGGTAATCTACCAAGAGCACGCGATTCCACTCAGTGGTCAACACGTAGCAGAGAAAAACTTCTTTTCTCACACGCCTTCGGTTAGATATCATTCGTGCATGAAATCTGCATGAAATTGAGCGACGTCTGTTGGATTGAGCGAGGTCACATCAACGATGAAGATCATCTGGGAAGTTGGCCAGCGGACGACACGACAGCCGTTGGATGAACAGGATAGATTAACGGTTCAAGTTTAACCTGATCAAAATCTTTATGGAGGATTATCCTTACCACCAGATATACGCGTGATAAGGGCTTAGCCTTCATGAACACACCCAATGGTTATGACAACAGTTACCTCTGATGGTCAACCTAGCAGAGTGGTTAAAGTTTAGAGGATGTGCTAAGTTTAGTTGAAGTCAGATGTAGTTGCTAATATTGGTGGAGATACCACATAAAAGCACTCACAGAGTAGTTTTACAAGGGGGAAGTCCAAAGAGTCCAGAGAAATAGAGGCAGAGCCCGAGAGACAGAGGCAGAGCTCGAGAGCTAGAGAAACTCAGAGAGAGTGAAATAAGAGGCTCTCTAGACTAAATAGATCCTTCTGAAGCTGATGGAATAATCCATAGAAGCTGAAGAAGTCATCTTCATGGAGAATTCTATCCAAGAATATTGATTCTAGAGTGCAAAGCCACCAGAGGTTGGAAGCAGTTGTAGGAGCTGCTAGAGCTCATTCTTTGTGATCTAACAGTCAATTCTGATTGTAATGAGCCTTTTGAATCCATTATAGGGATTTGTAGAAGAATCTGAAGACTTATAAGGGCTAAGAAGCTATAGGGAAGTTTCATACAACAAATGATCAGTCTGTTGTAGGTGTCTGATATGTTGCTAGAGATAGAAGAAGAAGTTCTAGAGACAGTTGAATAATTATGAGGGAGTTAGTGCCATCCAAAAGCTCAATTCAGCTCATTGCACTGATTGTAGGAATCAAGTCCAAGGAAGCTTAGATCTGTTTTCAGAGTGAGGATAGCCAGGGATATAGATGGTATTCTAAGCCCATTGGTTCAGTTTAGTAACCCTTGGAGTTAAGTGTTGAACTTGTAAAATAAGCTTTCCCATAATCCCAAAGAGCCAAGTCGAGTTGACAAGAGATCAATGAGACATAGCCCATGATATTAGGGTGAACTCCTAGATTATATCGTTGTTATGTGTGGTTGTTTTATTGTTGCATTTACTATTATATGTGTTTAATATCAACATGAGCAAATAAGCACTTAAACAGTTAAAACAAAGACATACACCTATTTCAAGTACTTAATTTTGCAGTTATCAACATAAGCTAGATCATATATTTGTTAAGCTTTGGAGTGGGAGGTTCTTGTAAGTATAACAAGATGTTAAACCCTCATTTCAGATCACAAAGGGAATTCACATATAGAACATTCACAGAAATGTTTGTCCATCTAGCTATGAGCCTCCTCAGCAGTACATCAGAACCCAAAATTAGTGAAGAAATTAAAAGGATTATGCCGTTGACATACCAAGCAAGAAAAAAAGATTGGCACTTGTACCAAAACTATACAAAATTAAGGGTATATGGATGTGAATTGACCCCTTACAAGCCACCAAAGTTCCTCCCCATGAGGATCTTTGCACTTGAGTATATCATGCAGATGAAGTGCACTTTGTGGCAACAAATAAGAAGTCTCAATTTAGGATCAAATCCCAAATTGGCCCTTTTATTTGTAACAACAGGGCAGTAGGTGAGGAGGTTGACAAGAAATTGAAAGAAATGAAGTTCGCTCACAGCTTCACATGGTCCTATGACCCATGGGGCATCATCTCAAAGAAAAGGGTGGAAAAAAAATCAATACCTTATATTCACACACAGAGGCCTGAAATAGAGAAATTGATGAACTAGATAGAGTGGATGCCCGAAACCCTACAAGAGGCTGAGGAGCAAATAATTTCTTCTTCAATTGCACAAGCGCTTAGGTAGCAAGAAAGGAAAAGTATATAGGACAAACCAGACAAGGGCAAGGGACAGGAAAAAGAAACAAATGGGAAAAGATCGAGAGAAGATCAATCACCAGAGACTGATACTTGAAAGAGTTCAAACTAAAATTTAGAAAAAGGGCTAGGATACGCATGGAGATGGACCTAGGCAAGGAGTCACAAAAGCAAACAGTTATTAATCTTAGTGATATTCCTAATTCATCTCCAACATGAGGTCAATCTTTTCCTACCACTCCAATCTTAGAAAGGCAACAAACTCTCCAAGTTTCCACATCTGCAAATGTAATAGGAGAAAAGGAGGAGGCCATTTTTGATACTTTCATAGAGACAAAGATCAGAAATTAAATGTTGAAAAAGAGTACTTATGCTTGATTCTGGAAGCAAAGTTCTACTTCCCAAGGTAGACTTCTATTAGCTTTCGATTCAGAAAAAGAAAAAATACATATGGCATTCCTTGAAGCACAGACAATAGAACCTAAAATACCAGCTGATTACAAACATACCTCCTTTGAGTTTGATGCTAGAAATGTTCATCCTATTGATCAGTTGGAAATGCATAAGAAAATAGGTGAGATGGTGTCCTCCACTCTAAGAAGTACCTCTATGAGTTTTTTTAAAATGCAGGTCACTTTATCAAATACCCCATCTCAGTTGAAGATGGAAAATATTTCATCTCAATCAAAAGATAATAGGATTAAGTCCTTGGAAGACTTAGTGGTGAAAATTGGATATGATCCATCAGATGTGAAAGCATTAGAAGAGATAATTATGAATAAGGAGACTAATATAGTAGCCTTGAGAAACAACTCAAAATGCCTACTACACAGGATCCCTTGACCAAAGAAATAGAGGAAACAGAGAGTCAAAAGGTAGAAATGATGAAACTAATAATGGAGGAGTCACTCCAAATAAAACAAATGGAAACAAAGATGGAGAATATGGTTCAAGAGAAGAAAAAAGAAGCACAATTGGCCATCACTACTGTGGAGGCTCTTCCTCTTACAACTATTCCTACAACTACTCTAGCAACTACTACTACAAGGACAGGAAGCAGTACAGAACAACTAGCCAAATCCATGGAGAGCATGAATCTTCAAACAGAGGAAATCAAGAGACTGGAAACTCAATTCAATGTTCTGCAGGACCAGATTAAAAGAGATGAAAATGCACATTTAGTAGAAATGTAGAGGGCATGAATATTAATCGAAAAATTGCAGAAATTTGAAAAAGAATCATCAATTGGCAACACTATAGGAAGGGTGAAGGAAATCATCTGGAACAATATCATCAATGGCATGAATGATATCTGACCCAACATCGAAATTATATTTGAACAAAAGGAGCTAGTTGAAAAGCCTAAGGAGGTTATTTCAACCATTAGCCTAGAGCTGGGAGACATGCTAGCAACAACCAATAGAATCATCAAATCTCTAAATTCAAAGAACAAGTATGAGCTAGAAGAGTTGGGAGTAGCAGACTGAACAAAAACTATTCTACGGGTTAAAATGGTATTGACAAAGAAGAACTTGACTATACAACTTGAGGAGAAGTGCCAAAATTTGGAGCTGACAGTAAACAGATTTTTCAACAGAATTGAATCTTTGACGCAAAAGGGGCTCCCTTCTCTATTTGTCATTAATTATAAACTCCTGACTAGAGAAGATTATGTCAAGAGGTTAAAGTACATAACAAAGGATGTTGTCAATCACACCAATATTAGAGGCAGCATAACAGGAAGAGCAATGTTGGAAGTTGTCTGTTATAGATCTGATCTAAAAATATATGAGAACACAAATATACCTAGAAATAATAAGACCGAAATAGATAGAAATGCTTCTTTATTAATCAAACCCTTAAGGTAGGGCAACACTATACATTCACTCCTTAAGGAAAGAGAACACTCTGCAAGCCATATGCCTATTCATACACTAATCCTTCACCTCTCTCAATGGGGAGTCTCTAGCCTCTATATAGGCCTCATACATACAATACCATGGGTCATTACCATGGTTCCCTCAATACCATCTATCTAATACCATGGGCTTATTACATTATTAAATCTACGTGTGCTCCCTTACATGATACATGTTAACCATCTTATTTATTACTATGACCCATCCCATTATTACATTATTCCCTTGGGTACCTCCCTCTGTACCCCATATTATCCCCCCTAGGTATGCTACCTTCCACCCCCCTTAACATGTTTAATCCTTGAAACATAAGAAGAACATAGATAATAATATCTACTCAAAAGAGTAGTCCACTGGTACCATGCATGTGCATATAGCCATCCCAGAGAAAGGTGAACCCTCGATCTAGTTGGTGCCTTGCTCGATTGAGATGGAAGTTGACCCTGACGGCTCTTCTGTGTTGATGTGTAGTAGGTGGATCAGTGCCCCTCTCTATTTGACATGTGGGGGTTGTTGTCCTTGTGGCTAATTCGTCGCCATCTTGTTGGTTGTTTTCTTGCGGGGTGATGTGGGTGGTGATATGCTAAAGTTTTAACCAATGGTGTATCTTTCTTTAATTCACCACCTAATGGCATTTGATTGGTAGTTGGTACATGTTGTGGTGCCTATTGTTGTTTCTTATCTTCTGATATTAATTCAACCACTAAGTCCTCATCTGATGTATCAGTACCTGTAACATTTTCTACTTCAACCTCCTTAAACACTACCTGTTTCTCTGCTTCAGCCTCCTTGGAATCTACCTGTTTATTGATGGAAATATCCTGTAATGTAATTTTCTTCTTTTTATACCAGAGCTTCAAGAATTTCTTCTACACATTAATATTGATAGTACCCACCAATTCCATCCAAGGGTATCCCAAAACAACATCAACATTAGCTATATTTGAAGCATAAACATCAGAATGCAATACATATTTGTCCATAGAAATCTTCAAATCTTTATAAACTTGCACCTCCTCATTATTAACTTGTGTGTGCTCCATTTGTTTTACTGGAACTTGCAATTCTTTTGCCAAATTGACATTTATAAGATTTTTCTTGCAACTAGGATTTATAGACACAATGATCTTCTCCTTATGAATATATCCATGAACTTGTAATAAGAAGATACCAGTAGAAAATAACCCCACATGCTTCTCATTATCTTTTTTTCTAGCATGAGACCATCCATTTAAAAGGAATTTTTCAAATTCTTCATCGGGCAGGTTGGAACACTTCTTTTTGTTAAGTAATTCCCACCATGTGGCCGCCTCATTTACAAAATTAGCCACAACCCAAAATCTCCAATGTTTTTCCCATAATGACCTTTTTCTTTTATGTATTCTTCAATATTAGGACCATTATCTTTTCCTATAAAATATAGAACCGCCATGAAGAGAGTTTGGAAAAAAAATTCACTTGGAAAACATTTGAAATGGCCACAGTTTAGTCAATATTGCTCAAAATCCCTATTATACCCTATTTTTTGAAATGGGACAACCATTCTGCTTCTTCCCATGCGATATAAATCCTTATTTAGGCACTGGAATTTCTGATTCGAACTGCCACTATCCCGCTGACACAACAATTTCTGAAAAAAGAGTTGTTTTTAAATTAGTAGTATCTCCCTCATCGAGCCTCCGATTCAATTGCTTTTTTTTTTTTGAAATTAGGTATTTTTTTGCCAAAAACTCAGATTTGCAATTAGATTCTGTAGATTTTGCACCAGAACGTACATATCTGATCAACAATCTCGCCACCCCGAAAATTGTGTGCAACACAGCTGATTTTTAAATCAGCGATATCTCCCTCATCTGGACTCCGATTTGGCCGATTCTTTTTCCAAATTGGGTATTTTTTCATAAAAATCCTAGATCTGCAATTAGATTCTACAGATTTTGCACCAGAATGTACATATCTGATCCACAAACTCGGTGCCCCAAAAAATGTTTGCAACCCAACTGATTTTTAAATCAGCGATATCTCCCTTATCCAGACTCCGATTTAGCTGATTTTTTTCTTTCAAATTGGGTATTTTTCACCAAAAAATTAGTTCTGCAATTAGATTCTATATGTTTGCACTAGCACATATAGATCAGAACTGCAAACTCACTGCCCACATTTTGCCCAAGAAAGTGCTATAATACCATTTGTTATAGATCTGATCTGAAAATATATGAGAACACAAATATACCTAGAAATAATAAGATCAAAATAGATAGAAATGCTTCTTTATTAATCAAACCCTTAAGGTAGGGCAACACCACACATTCACTCCTTGAGGAAGGAGAACACTCTGCAAGCCATATTCCTGTTCATATAATAATCCTTCACCTCTCTCAATGAGGAGTCTCTAGCCTCTATGTAGGCCTCATACATACAATACCATGGTTCCCTCAATACCATCTATCTAATACCATGGACTTATTACATTATTACATCTACTTGTTGTCTCTTACATGATACAGGTTAACCACCTTATTTATTACTATGGCCCATCCCATTATTACATTATTCCCTTGGGTACCTCCCTCTGTACCCCATATTATCCCCCCTAGGTATACTACACTATCAGCAATCCAATGTTCATTGAACATGAATTGAAACATGTTTTCACAGTGAAGCCTATTTTTGCGCGGTATACAGAAACATATGAGATATACCGCAAGTTGATCAAAGTTAAAATCCCAGATGAAGATGAATGGAGTGACTTGTGTGACTACAAATAGGAATAAGACAAGCAGGATTGAAGGAACAACGTAGAGCTAAGTCAACACCCAGTCGAGTTAGCAAATCCAACACACCTTAATAAAGAGCAGCCAAATCAACTAGTACAACATAATTGATTACCCAACAACAGCATTTGGAAAAAAGGGACCGTATGTCCAAGTTATCTCATCATGACCACTTTGTGGTTACATTAGTCAAATTTTAGTTTCATTGTATTTAATAACAAATTACCAAGTGTATATGGCAGTTGTTGTAGATTTTAGTTAAATACTTCATGCATTGGAAGTATTAGGGGTTGGACCCGAGCAACTAAAAACAATTTCTTTTTTGGAGGACTATAATTTTGGAGCTGGAGCATTGATAATAAAGACCGTTTGCAAGGTACTTGAGCTATTTTTTATCTGGTGATGTTTTTCTTTCTGCGTTAGATGTTTCATTGTTTCCTTCAATGTGCATCATTCAAATCTTCTTGTAAAACAGAAAGTTTAGAATAAGATATGTTGTTAGAGCACCTTATTTCTGTCTGTGTTTACTATATAAATGTTTTCCTCTGAAGTCTGGTTAAGAAATACTTAAATGCTTTTTAACCACTACTGATTTCACTATTCTGTCATTTCATTCCTTATTGTGCTTTAAGATCCAGTAGATATAGTTAGCTAGCCTTGTGAATGATCTGAAAAATTTGATGCTACAATCCAGTTGTTGACTCCATATCCCAATGGAAAAAGTTTAAACAAGAATATATCCCAACCAACCAATCAAATCAATTAATCAATATTTTATCCATATAACTAGCCTAAAATATTAAAGCACTGGAAAGAAAAATCAAATCTCAAAATATACAAAGAGAGCCCTCTCTGAGCCGAGGATGGCTAGATCCTAGACTCCAAAGTGGTTTGATGTGTCCTTTATGATATTTTTCTTTTCAATCTTAAAAGTCATAGGGTGATAACATAGTGGGAACCATACTGGGGAACTATTGAAAATTTGTCATTTCGTTCGAATTCAGAGTGCCCAGTCGAAAGCTTTGTATGATAGGATTATTCCTAAGATTGATTTCCTTTCTACTCCTATATATATTCAGTTTGTCAGTGTTTTAAATTTAAACACTGGCTCCCAAAAGAATCTCTACTAGATCCCACCCAGATCCAAATCCTCCTACCATAGTAGACAATCCAGAAAAGATCTTAAGAAAAACTCCTAGAACTGAGAATTAGACAAGCAACACATTCCTTCACAAGCCAAATCACTCCCCGAAAACTTTGTTACCTTTCAGGATATCCAGTTTGATTTACACTTTGATCAAGGATTATTCAGGACTAAATCAGAGAATTGGAAAGATCATATTATCTTTGATCCATTAGTTTTACCAAAGAGCCCAATGAGAGAACTTTCTTCACAAACTGAATTAGATCTTTAGCTCTTACAACATTTTGATACTCTTCAAGATTTAGTAATAGATCTCACCTCAGAAATTGCTGATGCTTACCTTCAACACTCAGTAGAATTAACTGCCTTAAGCATAACAACTTCTTCCATCACATCTCAATATACACATATTCAGTCACCAAGTCCTCCTGCCTCCGAAATGCCCACCCCTTCTTTTATCATTCCACACAGGGTTACTCAAATTCCTTTACTATCATTTCCACCTACTGCTAATCCAACCTCATCTACTGTTCAACTTCCTTCAAGTGGTCCTCCACCACCACCAATCATGGCAACCAGGTATGCTCCCTTGGTGTTGCCAGCACCATCTGCCAATATGCCACAAGACTATCAGTCCAAAATCACACTATTTGATGGGACTGGTCCTTTAACAACCCGACAACATGTGGATAAAATGAATGATTTTTCTGACCTACAAGAGGTAGACGAAGAAATTGTCAAACTCAAAATTTTTTCTCAAAGTTTAGGAGGAGAAGTTCGTAAATGGTTTAAATCTTTTCCTGCAAATAGTATAAATGATCTCCCTGCATTCCACCAAAACTTTCTTAATAGATGGGATGTCAAAAGAACCCTTTGTAGACTTTATCAGAATAAGAAAATATTAAGAGGGAAGTAGGTGAAAGTGTTGAGGACTATTGTGCTAGATTCAACAATACCTATACTGTAATTCCTGTAAATCTTAAACCACCACAAGATTTAGCCTTGATAAAATTCCCAGATGGCTTTGATATAGATATGTCCTACTAGCTTAGGGAAAGGAATTATCCAACATTAGAAGTGATACAAAGAGATGTCGTGAGTGTAGAAGCGAATTTACAAGCAAGAAGAGCCATGATGAAAACTGAAAGAAGGGTGATAGTAAGAGAACAAGCTTCAACTTCTGCAGCAGATGCTAAGATTGATTCCTTAGTGAGGAACATGGATAGAATGATGGAGAGAATAACTTTGAATGAGAGAAGTGTCCCTAGGGAAAACCAACATGTTCCCCATAACTGAAATCCAAATCCCAGAAGAAACACTCCACAAATTAGACAAAGAGAACAAAGAAGCTTAGATCAACAAATTAGGCCCCCATTTCAAGAAAATTACGTTGATGAAGATGTAGGTGTGGTTGAAGAAGTTGATGAAAATCAAATTAATTTAATGGGGACAAATGAAGATAGTTTTGTTTTTCTTACAAAAGAGGAACACAAATTGTTTTTGTTAGCTCAAACAGAGCTGGAATCTGAAGAATCTGATGACTATAAACATGGATTTGAGAATTCCATAGTAGAAGTCCATGAATAGTATAATCTTAGAAGTAAGAAAAAGTAGTGACAAATCAAACAAAAATAATTTTGATAAACCTGTCGAGAACACTATTGAGCCTAATCTCAAGAAAACAGTTGAAAGCTCTAAGAAAAATGTAAATAGTTCAGAAAAGAAGAACATAGAGAATTTTACCAAGTAAAAAATTGATCTTTCCACTAAAACTGTCCAAACTGATATTCCCAGTACAAGTTAACAAACTGAACCTTTCACAGAAGTAGTGGCTAGAAGAGCTTATTTCTCAAATCTACTTAAAATTCAAACACCATTCAGTATAGAGAATGAACTTGCTAAACTAAAAATTTCTATTCCTCTCACTGAATTGATTGAAAAAAAATGTGTATAGTTCTCAAGTACTAAAGGTACTCAACATGGGAGAAATCACTGATACTGTAAACTTGAATGATGATCAGCCTGAGCTATAGTTTGGACCAAAAGTTGATGGCAAGCCTCAGGAAGGAGGTGTTCCCCCATTTTATGTCACCCTTAATATTCACGAAAAAATTCTTCATAATTCCATGTTGGATTTAGGTGCATCTCATAATATTATGCCAAAGACTATTATGGAAAAACCTGGACTTGAAATCACTAGACCATACAAAGATTTGTGCTCATTTAAATCTAGCAAGGTTAGGTGTCTAGGTCTTATCAAGGACCTCTGTGTCACATTATGCAGATACCATAAAAACGTTTAGTCATGGACATTAGTGGTAGCAGACATTCCACCTAAGTATGGCATGCTATTGTCATGTTCTTGGGTGGCTAAGTTACAAGGAACACTTCAAATGGATATGACATATGCCACAATACTAGTATTTGGCCAACTAAGAAAACTGTATAGAGAAACCTTAATGAAATATATGGTGACCAACCAAGAAAAGCCAGACAGCTATCCCTTTTATTATGTCCATATTAATCTTGATTCCTTCATTCTGTATAATGATGGAACTATAGATACATAGGTCACTCATTCAGAAATTGATTTTAATGAAAAGAATAACCCACAAATACCAATTGTGCAACAAAACCCTGAAACAGAGCCTATTTGGAATATGACTTTTGACGGTTCATGTGGTAGAACAGGTTCTGGGGTAGGAGTCTAGCTGTACAATTAAAAGACTAATTAGGGTGAAGGTCACTCTTACAAATTGAATTTTCTGTGTACAAACAATATAGCAGAATATGAGGCATTACTATTAGGCTTGAAATTGCTTAAAAAATTAGGTGCTAGAAGAATTTTAGTATGGGGAGATTCTGAATTGATCATAAAACAAATTAAAGGACAATATTATGCAAAGCATCCTATATTGAGAGAGTACAAAAATGTTGTGATTGATTTCATAAAAAAATTTGAAGAGAATGACCTTGTTGTCATCCCAAGGATCCAAAGTGTACTGGTAAATGGCTTAGATTTTTTAGCCAACACCTGCAAATTACCTTGCCCAAACAAACAACACACAATTGAGGTGAAACAACGTCCAGTACCTAATAACATGAGATAATGGCAAGTTTTTGGAAGTGATAAACAAATTTATAATTTTTTACAATCAAAAGATGAATTTGAGAATATAAACGTAGATTTGGAGGATGGACTAGATAGTCAAACTGACGTACATATTAGTATAGAGAAACTTCTTGTTTCTGATGTAAATATTTTAGCAAATAAAATTGCACATAAAATTGAAATACATAAAGACCTAGAAAAAGAGGAATTTAAAGTACTTCAACTCAAGGATAACATTTTTCCCAGAGAGCTTGCCCCTTGTTATCGGGAAATCTAGTGTCCATTCAGAGTTGCTAGTCCCACTAAGACGGGTAGCTATCTTAGAAACAAACAAACAAAATTTACTTGCATTTTCCTTTATGAGAAGTAGATGAGAGAGAAGCACAGAGTACCAACCTCAGTCTTTCGCTTGGCTCCTTGCTTGTTTCCTCTCCCCTTTGACAGATCTTTTCCGCTCCTTCCTTGCTTATCTCGCTTCAAAGAACACCTATAGAGTCAAAGCAGCATAATACCAATTAAGCATACAGATATACAATCATAAGCAATATAGGATCATATATATATTGACCACACAAATGCATATATCAACTCAGACATACAAGAATGTGGAGGAAAAATCAAATAGCTTTATTGATAGAAAGAGTAGAAGAGAGGATTACAACCCATTGATCTAACCCAGCGTCACTCTCCCAGCATGAAAGCCCTTCTTCATCTCATGAAAATCTTAGATCACCCAACACTATGATGTTCCACAAAGAAACTAACAACACTTCCTTAAAAAATACAAGATTCTAGCCCCTGGATCTCTGGGACGAGGGATCCATATATAGATGTTTGCAGGTGGGTGAGTCAGCTTTTAGGATTTTTATTAGTGTCCTCTCTCTGATAGTTCTCAATTCCACTTGGAGATTTCATGATTTCTTACTCATCTCTGGGAGAATTCAGAGAGGCAAGTGTCACAGGAGAAGTTTCTGGAAGATTCCATGATCATCCACCTTGCAAACTGTCTTTGCCATTTATCTACTCTCGCTCATTGCACCCTATAGAAGGGCTTTCTAGTATGCATCACACTTTTTGCATGTGGTAGGTGAGATGCATCACACCCTTAGCACTGAGCAGTCTGTATGGTCCAGTTTTGACCAGTTCTGAGCAGTTTTTCATGGAGAACTTCTGGGAGATGATGTAATCAACTGACCTTTCTCCTTTAGGGTATGAAGCAACACTTTTAGGGACTTAGAAGTCCTTGGTTTATGGACATACATGATTGGGGTTGCAGTGCCCAAATATGTCTATAACACTTGCCCCCTAAAGCATGAGGTCGTAAATCTTTTTGATGTCGGGTGAAATGCTTTATCATGAGGATCCGAGGTTTTTCGAAACTGGAAGGCGACCTGTAATAATATATGATACAATACATTATCTTCATAATATTTTCATGATCTAGCTGAGGCAGGCATTCCCATGCTCAACTTTATAAATTCATTCTCATGTACATAGGATAGACAACTGTCTGTGTGGCAGACTGATGATTCTAGTAGAGCCATCATCCATTGGCTTGGATGATTATTTGTGCAACAATTATGTACATTTGATGTTTTTATTTTCCTAAATATATCACAGCCTAGATGGATGAAACTAGATCCGGGGTCTTCAAAACTCGTTCAATCTTTGCCCGAAGTACAAGTCAATCCATGTGAAAAGATTTTCTGGAGTTGAACATGGAAAGACATTGCCAGATTACCAGCCAATGATGTAAGCTATTAACATGCACGAGAGGAATCACCGATAATGATGATGACCCTCAAGGTATGACAATACAATTCACGTGGTGTGAAAATGGGACTTGGCATCGAACACTACGAAAAATCTTTCGGTCGAAGGCCATTGATGTAAACCTGTCGCTGGAAGTGAGAAACTCACCATTGAGGCATGCAAGCTTCAAAGTACTGAAAGGGTTGTTCCTAGGTCGACTTCTTAGATAATGAGCTGATGTCGACAAGAAGTGACCCTTCGTAGGAGGGCATTAATGAATCCCACATCTACGACACGAAACGGAGCAAATGATTTTGTGGAGATGAAAACAAACTGATGATACAGGGTTCACGGTGGCGGTCATGAAAGAATGAAGGGTGAAGGTATTGTAGCAGATGAGACACAAGCTGGGTTGGTGAATTCTCTGAGCGACTTCTCTTGAACATATCGGCGATACTAAAATGGATTGGTAGTGTTAACCCAAAAAATGGATGGTACGGTGGACCAATGATAATATGACCGGTGAACGGAATAACCCAACCCAACTCAATCATGGCGATGGAGTGAAAGTGTCATGTTCAAGAGCGACTTGCTACCAATAAAGTTTCTTCAAGTTTTCTTCCCAATTTTTCCCCAGTCATTGTTGACCAATACCTCTTTATTTTTGTCAAGCTTGAGGAGGATAGCATATGCTTGTTCTATAATTTTCCCTTCGGGCAAACTCGTCGCTATGTTTTAACGAGCCTAGTGACAGTGAAACTCATTCTTGTCTACATGGAAAAGTTTTTCGCTATTGGTTTTAACGAGTTTAACGACAAAGATAACTCGGTCTTTTTCAATTTTAGAGAGTCTGAAAAGGGACGGAAAGAAAACTCTAGGATTCCTTTTTCGTCATGTAATTCCGTAAGTCTGAAAAAGTGTAAAATAATACGAAAGGGATGACTTTTCGATAGTTTTAATGAGTCGAACAAGACAAGCGCCCGATCTTTTTGTGTAATAATCCCTTAGGTCCAAAAAGATTAAAATCTAGAGGAGAGATAGAACTTCCGATCGTTTTAACGAGCTGGAGAGGCCAATTTCTTGATAATCTTTTCATATTTTACGAGTCAGATGAAAAGAGCTTAAAGCAGACTCGTTTCTTGAGGAATGAGTGATATTTTCGGGTAGTAGTTGGTTCCAGGTAAGGTTTGGAACTTTCCAATCATGACAGTGTAAAGAAGATGGCTAACAGAATCACTCATCGCAGCTGTTCCTCAAAAGGGGTAAACAATCAAATGGAGGCGTATGATCGGCTAAAACAGAGTGGAGGTGATGGTAAGAACACGACCAAGGCTCAAAAGCTGATGATAATGCGATCACAATGGTTATTTACCGAAGGTAGGTTCATTTTTTAATGAGCTTACACTCTGGTGGAACATATGCTCATTGCTAGGTTTATTTTTTAACAAGCTTGAACTTCGCGTAAAACTACTCGTGGAGGGTTTATTTTTAACAAGCTTGAACCCTGCGGTAACATGGCTTGTGGCTTGGTTTGTTTTTTAATGAGCTTGAACCATGTGAAAACATATGCTCAGATTCGGTTTCATGTTTACACAAGCTTGAAACGAAAAACTATGCTTGTTATAAGTTTGCATGCCCCCAGCATAGTAACACAAATCGAGGTGCATGCCCCCCAAGCTTCATTGCTTTCAGTAGACTAGTCATGGCAATTAGGTGGATGGAATGAAGGTTCCTTTATGAGATCAAGTGAAAGAATCGACTTGGAACTTTTCTCAGCCTTGTTTCATTTTTTAATGAGCTTGACACAAGACAAGGAATTTTGCTCAGAACCTTGGTTTCATTTTTTAACGAGGTTGACACCAATCAATGAACTATCCTCTGAATCCCCCATATTTACAGTATTTGATAGAAAATCAAAAACTGAAGGGTGATTAAGGTTGCTAGAATAATCTTCGTGGTATTCTGGAAGATGGGAACGATGGTGGTAATCTTCCCATGGTGCCTCTCCTATCATCACTGACTGAATGATTCCTTCGTCTGTAGAGTGTACATGCAACCAAGGATCTGAAGAGGTGCCATATTCCTTAGACCTATTTATCCAAACACTCGATGAGTGTTGATTTGAGTTTGCCCCCTAGGCCAAGAAAATTGATTGCTACAATATTTATAAAATGACAATGATCGATGTTGACAAAATTTTCAGGAATCTTCTGAATCTTTTAGATATAGAAGATACCATATTGTAGGTTCTCACTGTGGCCACTTCCGCCAGATTACTTGGAGGCGGTAGGGCAAAAGTACCCATTAAAATAGGGTCTTTTAGGAGGCCTACTCCGATATTGAAGCGATCGAGAGTTTCCATGGATCATTGGAATGCTTCCCGTAACTTGTGAACTGTTGGGGAGGAAGGTTTGTTGGTCAATGATTGTAATTCCTCCTTGAAAAGGAAATGCAATATTTCTAAAGTATGTTGACACAACAACAACCATAACATAAATTCAAGGCCTTCCTAATAGGATGTTGTAATTGAGGTTTCCATTGATAACTTCAACATCAATTTCTAATGTTTTGCCCCCCAGTTCAACTTGCAAGTTACTTAAAATCCCGTACGGGGTGTATGCCCGTCCATCGAATGCTTTTAACATCGTTGACGATCATGACAAGGGTGGTGATCCTAAATTTTTCTAGCAACTCATTGACATAATACATGTAGATGCCCCCTCATAAATGATTGTTCGATGAATAGTTTTGCTGAGGGCTTTCACTTGAATGAGGAAAGTGAGTTGACCTGGTAACTGAGGTTCATATCCTTTATGATTAAAGGGCACAAGATTGGAATCCACTGGGTCAATCCCACCTATTGCTGATAATAGAGCCTACTTTTGGGAGGGGAAATTTTGTAGTACCTCAAGTGTCGACATAGCGGACGGTGATTGGGCCAGGTCCTCTACTATATTATAATTTTGTGTTACTCTGGCACGAGGATTAAATGTCGATTTGTGTACTACTCCCTTTGGTGGCTTTATCGTTAGCTCAGGAATGATGGGTGGCACACCTTCGGTCGAAGTTGTTGTTGAACTACTAGGTTGATCTACTGCCTTGTTGCTTGACAACTGTGGATTCCCGTAATCTTTATTCCTTGTCGATATCAAAGCATCATTTTTCTGTTTCAAAATGGATAACATAAGCTGTTGGGATGGGGAAGCATTGTCACTAGCAACCAGATTGGTTCCTGGGTTCGGAAATGGATCAATCAATACCGCTGAGGTTTTTGAGTTTCTAAAGAACTTGTTAATCTCAGCTTTATGTGGACAATCTTTCGTCCAATGGTCCTCATCGCATATAAAGCATGGATGACTGGGTTTCCTTTCTCCAAAAGGGTTTGCAGAAGATTTTTCAGGAGATGAATCATCCTTTTTCTTCTTTTTGCTTTTCCCTTTCTTCTTGCCCCCTGGTTGCTTCGGTTCTTTGCCCTTGTTGGTCGACACGACATTAATCTCCAAGGCAAGAAGTTCTTCATTTGCATTTTGATCGGAAACTGTGTAGGCTTTCTTAGATGTACCCTTTGCGATTTTTGTGGTTGTAGTGCCTATCACGCCATTGCCGGCATGAGAGTCTTTGTTTGATTTAGGAGGAGGAGGAATGGAAAACTCTGGTCTAGGAGCATCAGGGATTTTGTCATAGAGCGTGCCAGACTAAGTATAGATCAAGTCTAGATATTGTGCATGAGCAATGACTTGCTCTTCAGTGACAAGCCCCCCTTTAGCCACATCTTCTGTAATAGAAGGTAACAATGAATTAATAAACCATTCAGCTAGCAGCTGATCAGGGACATATGTTTTTACCATTCGATGCCGACGTCACCACTCATGAATATGATTAGATATGTGAGTGGCTGTCGTCTGTTTAAAATTAGTAAGAAGCTCTATTCCTATTTCGTACCTTATGAGTAGTTGAAAATGGGTTAAAAAGGTTGTGGCAAGGGTGCTGAAGTTATCGAATGAAGCTCTAGGCAATTCAATGTACCATTTTGTTGCCGAACCAGTTGATGTTCCCTGGAAAAGGTGAAGCCTAATCGAATCATCATTTAGAGTGTTGGACGAACACCACAGATGAAAGGTCATCACATGATTCGACGGATCTTCACCCGAATTTCCATTGAATTTAGGAATATTTGACAGAAGTTTATGAGGAATCGTCGGCCACCAAGGGGCATAAGCAATTGGATCATTTGTTAGCCAATTCAGATATGATAATTCTAAAGTTTCGATTAAAGGCAACTGTTGATTCAAGTTTGGTGAAGCATACCCAGGATAGGACGGAATTGCCTGAGCAGTGGGTCTTTGCATACCAGCATAATGTATTTGATGCTGATAATTTTGATAAGGTTGATGGGCATAACCATTATGATAGGATGGATGGTGACCGTTTTGAATATACTGCTGCCCATTACCCGCAAAGCTCTGTTGCTCACGTCCTTGGTAAGCTTGCTAGAATTGTGGTTGTTGATATTGCACCAGCCATGGCTATGAGACGATTTGCTGTTTCCCAATACTGGATGTTTGACCAAGATGAGGGGTTATAGTACCTGTTTGAGCCTGGGTAGATTCAGTTAAGGATCCACTAATCGACGGTTGTGATTGAGTCACGGAGACAAGAAACTGTTGTATTACAACCTGAGAGACTAGAGGTTGACATACAATAGGAAGCACTTGTACTTGCGACACCGTCACAATAGCCGGTGTAGTGGGAATATTCGACACAAATTGGTTCGGTTGTATAGAATATACAACTCTTGGTTGTTGAGGCAGTATTGGTATCCAACCACTAGATGTGATTCCAGCCTGACTCGAATTATGTTGTGAACTCCCATATGGTTGTTCTCCCAGAGGAAACAATGAAAAGGCATACTCCCCCCATATGGCGGCAATCCAGTGTTCAAAGGGAAAATTGGCCTTTGAAGACTAGACTGCCCAAATTGATACTGTT
Organism: Pinus taeda; assembly: GCA_000404065.3. Lineage (NCBI taxonomy): Eukaryota > Viridiplantae > Streptophyta > Pinopsida > Pinales > Pinaceae > Pinus > Pinus taeda. The sequence continues at coordinate 327,387 of APFE030989995.1, forward strand.
GCGAAGGATCAATTTGCTGAGACTCAACATAAGAGATTCCAGATAATGTTCTGGATGTCGACGGTTGTTCAGACATATCGAGTATATCCAAAAGACTTCCTAGCGATTCTACAAGAACTTGCAATGAAGGATGACTAAATTCTATAGTAGAAGGATATAGGTGGATCCCAATTCCAAAATTCAATGGGGTACTAGATGGAAGATCCTCCACAATCTCTTTTATAGCAATCAGTCCAGGTGGGAGAGGCAGACTGTCAGGTCTGTAAAATACTTCTGGTGCCAAAGAAGGTGTAGAACCTGTAGCGACAGATGCTGGAGGGGAAACACCTTCCAAATCAACCCTAGATAGAGCCAGTTCAGAAATAGAAGTGTTTACCGTTACACTAGGATCAGTTCTAATGTCCTCTTGTGACTACGAAACTTCTTCTATAGAGGCAAGGATACCAGAAATGGCTGGAGTAACTGGAGTCTCTGAGGATGTTGGAACACAAGTTCCAAGCAAACCAGGGGACTTTGACCCAGTTAAATGAGTTTGTTTGGCCCAGAAAAGTTTCTTTTCCGGAGTCAAAGATGGTTGACTCGTTAGTCTCTACGAACAACGGGGTTTCGATTGACTTTCTTCCACGATTGCGGATTAATTGATCAAATCAAAGTAAAAGGGGGATATGTGCTTCCAAATTAAATGAATTTTAGACGCTTTGACACAACTCACTTTTGCAATTTTTAAGAGTTGATAAAAAGCTAAATATGAGTCTAGTCACCTTCGATTTTTAATGAGCCTGAAGTGACAAGTGCTCAGATGGACCTTCTCTTTTAAGGAGTCTGAAAAGGAATGAAAGAGACTACTCTAGAAATAGAGACAGAGAGATTACCAAACCAATCGCAAAACTACATAATACTTTTTACGGTATGGCAGTTAATCTTCCTGAAAGCTGTGTTCAGTGCATTGCGATTGATAGGGCGACAAACATGGCTTCCTAAGGATAAAGGATATAGCCTATTGTGGTCTCCCAATATATACTCGACGGTACATGGGAACACAAGTTCGTACTGGCACTTGTCGTCTCAAAGAGGAGGAATCACCCAACCTACGATGAAAGCGATAGTTACTAGGCTTTACGATGCCAGAATATGTCTCTAGCCTATGCTTCTAAATGTTTTGCGTTAGGTTCCAAAGCATTTTTATGTTCATTGAATTTATTTTACAATTGATCTTTCTTAAGAAGTTTGCCTTTAAGGTTCATCAAGTGATGTAGATATACAATTCCTAAATATGCAATCTAAGATGATAAACGGTCGTTTACTCTTCTTTTTACAATGAAAATCCTAGCTACTAAGGAAAGAGAAGCGAGATTATTTCAACAGAGAGCAGAGAGCACACACTAGATGCACTGTCCTAAATCAAAATCAACAAGCAGTCTAAAGGCAAATGCACATTCATGTATTTGTTTTCCTCTTTCTTAATGTGTGGATGACAAAAAGAATGCTAAGTACAAATCTAAATTATCTTTTCTTTCAAAGAAACAGTACTAACTGTTAAACACACATGGACAACAAGAGAGATATGAAAGATAAAACATGCAATACAATTTTTATTGACAAATGATATACATTTGTAGTACATTATGTGACTCTTGGGTTTCACATCCCAAGGTCTCTTGGACTCCTTTTGTCCATTTGGCTTCCACACTAACCTATTGAGGATTAGGTGTCCAACATTCCCCCCCTTAATCCGAAGGGTTATGTATGAGTCCAAGAAGAGAG
>APFE030990001.1:7263-20191 GCA_000404065.3 Pinus taeda
GGGTAAATTATATGGACCTTAATGCACCTCCTTCTTACTAAAATCAACTTTTCTCATCATTCTTTACATATTTTAATTATGTTTTTCTTAATGAGAAGAGTAAAGATGATATGTCATGTCTAGTGGTCTAATTTGCATTGATTACAGGTTTTGGAGAAAAAATTTGCTAATTAAAGTGGAGTAACTCGAATGGAGACAAGCAAGAGGGATTCTAGGAGACAGGATCTCCCTCCTTAACTCCTCACTCACTCAAATATTCCTCAATCAAATCTCATCATCTCGGAGTTACAAGCAGCTGAGTCGTGAAGTTCATTGGCAGCCAAGCCAGTGACAGTTGAAGACCAGTTCATCTTGAGATTGTTGCCAAGTCTCCCTAAATTTAAGGAATTTGTTGGTTACTTCAGTTGTATAAATCAAGAGGCCTAGGGCCTCATTAGGATTCATATTTTTTTTTCAAGATAGCTAAGAAATTTTCAAGTTGAAGCATTGTAACCAAGCACTTTTACGTATTTCTAATTTATTTAATGAAAATGAGCAACATTCCCTTGATCAAGCACTGAGTTGAATCATAGGGCTGAAGCTCTTTGGTTAGGGCCCAACCCTAGTTGTAGAGGTTCCTCTTATTGTATATGTGTGCTTAGGTTATCTCATAGTTAGTTGTTAAATAAATTTTGGTTTTGGTAATTTGCATGTATTGGTAGATTTGAATAGTTTGCTTCCATTTGTGAATAGTTCTGATAGTAGCATTGTAGTGATAATAATATATTCCGAAAAGGTTGACATAGAGTGATTTTCACCTCATTTCTCCCTTTCAGGGATCATGGTTTGAGGAATACTTCTCATGCAATCCAAAAAGACAAAATTCTATCTTTTTATGAAATTTAGGGTTTTCTTGCTAATTAAGTCATTATCTTGCAGTTTCGTAGATAATTTGCAGTTGGTATTTTTTGATCTCTTAAGTTTTGCACTAATCTCATATCACTTTCATATTGGTTCCAAGCATTTCTATGCATGAGCTTACTAAATTAAATGGTGATAACTCTGTTTTCTTTTACTCAAATACACCTTCCTTGTTTTGGATGAGTTCATATATGAATTCCAAGTATGTTGTTTGTTGATTGGAGGAGTTTCTAAATTGTAGGGATACCTCATCTCATTAGCCTCAGCCAAGCCATATCCACCCATGATTGCCAAAAGTCACTAAGGTCTCAATTCGAATTCTTGTCTTAGGAAGAAAACTAGCCATCTCTGTTGAGCAAATCTAACCATCTTAAAGCTTTGACTTGAGTTCTAAGTAAGTTCCTATCATTCCTATGCCTTATTCCCTCCTTATTCACCTTTTCCAAGATCCACCCCACCTTCTAGACCACTCCCTAAGCTTTCAGCCTATTCTTGTAGTAAAACACGGGATCCTGTAGGTGGACTAGTACTTCTTGTAGACATCCTATAGGAAAACCTGTGGTGGCCTGTTTTGAGCCCGAATGGAGAAAATTCATCACTAAAAGCCTAGATTAGGTCCCTAATTTCCCTCTAAGTCATCTGAATCATCTTCCTTCTTTTCCTTCACACTTGTCTCCCCTGCAAAGAACCAAGCAAGATTAGCATTTTTATTTTTCAAGCAAAAAGATAAAAATAAAAGGAGATCTTTTACATTTGTTCTTGCACCCAATAGTTAGCACTCTCCAGAACAGATTTCAATAGGGTTCTTCTGCAAGAAAAGTAGTTTAGCAAGTAGATTAAGTATTTCATGTTGGTTTGCAAGCATTTATTTCAGTCTTTCCTTCATGCAATAGACAACATTTATCTTCTTCCAATTAGGGAAATTTCCCTTCTCCAAATTGGTAATCAGACTTCTTCTAGTCATTATAAGGCTAGTTTTAGAAACCCTAGCAGTCTATCGCCCTAGATCAATAGTGACAAAGAGTAGATCAATTACATATATTTGTGTATACAACATTGTCACCTCCAAGTTTTTACAAACCCCGGGTTGATGAAGTAAAGTTAGTATCCCTAGGTGTTGCAGCATCCTTGCTGCAATACTAGTGCTCATCACTTTTTGGCACCGTTGCCAGGGAGGTGTCTGAGTAGATGTGATTTCTTCTTTCTTTTTCCCTTTTCTTATCTCTTTCATTCTGCAATTATTTGCATTCAGTAAATAGTTGCAATTTAGTTTTGTTTCCTTTCAATTCTACAAGTAGTTTAAAACTCAAAAAGAGAGAAAAAAAAACACTCCTTTCATGCCTCGTAGGAATAGGGATAACTTAGGAAAATTTCTACCAAATACCCCCACCACTTCAAATAGCCAACCTTCCCTCTTATTTGGTTGTTGTGAATTAGAGGACCCCTTAGGCGAACAACTAGAGATTTTTGAAGAGCCTATAGGAAGAAGAAGAAACCATTCCAATTGACATAATGGCTAAAAAATGAAATGAAAGGGGAGACAAGGAAATAATTGAGGGTGATTTTCCCATCAGAGAAACTAATGGGGATGCCAAGATGAAAAAACATAAGCCCCTATTCTCTTCCTCACTCCATGGCATGACCTCAGAGGATCCAAATACTTTTTTGTTTGAATTTGCTATCATATGCAGAACTTATGATTACACCTTTGATGATCATAAGTTGAAATTATTCCCATCCACTCTCAAGGATGCAACCCTATGCTGGTTCATGGGTTTACCTAGGGATAGTATCACCACATGGGCTCAGATGCAACAAGATTTCAACAATAAATATAGGGACTACTACAGGTCCAAAGATACCAAAGAGGAAATTTTTAGAATGACCTTGGGACATGATAAGTCCTTAGAGGATTATGAGGAAAGATTCCAGCTTAACTATAAAAGGGACAGGTGCACACTTGATCCTGATTCACGTAAGTTAGTCCTTCTCAGGGGGATTAGGGAAGACCTTCTAGAAGCCGTGAACCTACTGTCAGGAGGGGACATCTACAAGTTACCCTATTATGATATCAAGACAGTTTTCAAGAATCATTCTAGGGTAGCTAGAAAGAAGGGTAGGGCTAGTCAAACAATGGCTAGTGCATCCTCTTCCAACACATCCATTAAAAGTGAAATTGGAAATATGTTGGAAGATTTTTAGAGTGAAATGTTGCAAACCCTTTCTCTACAAATAGAAACTATGCAAATCAAATGGAAGCAGGAGGAAGCAGAGAGAGCTTTATCCATCTTCTTCCCTAGATGCACAAGAAGGCACCAAAGGAATGAATTTCCATGAACCTTATATAAATCTACTCGGTTTGTGAGGAAAGCCACTCCACATACGTCCGTTCTCTACTTGGATTAAAAATTGTGTATCAGGGAACTGAAGGGGTGACTAAACAACTCTGCTAAATTAATCAAAGGAGGCCTCCTTGACCTCGACCATACCAGTAGGGAATGAAAGTGTCATCCTATTCCCATTACAACCCTAATAAAAACACATCCATTCCCCCTTGGTTCCCCCCAGCTCATCCTTCTTGGTCTACACCTTCTCCCTAGTATTTTGTACCTCAATACCATTCGTAATGGGTTAACCAACCATTTCATCCATAAAATCCTCCACAACCTCAGTGGAATGCACCACCCTAGGGGTAGAGGGCCCCATACAACCAAGCGCCAAATTTATTTCCCTCACCTGCATCTCAACCATAGCTCATACATCCTGCTCCACCTAAACAACCTCATATGCATGCCAAACCAAACCCGAACCTGAACAACAGATAGGCACAACAGGTTTATAGTGAAGAAGCATCCTACCTTGCCTGTGTTGTGGAAATTCATGAAATTAAACTTAGATCTAGGAGAATGCTCCTGATAACTAACCTCCATCTCCACCAAGGGAGAGTGAGGAATCAAGAGAGGAAAGTGTTCCTAGAACGAATCCACCCCCCTTTCCTGAAAGATTAACCCATCTAGTCCAGCACACCCTAGAATAAACTAAACTTCTAGGTGAGTTGAAAAATCTGTGTTAAAATTACGCTTCTCCAAGCTATCAAAGATGTTCCCATTTACAACAAGTTGATCAAGGAGAAGTGTTTCAAACATTTAGGGAGGTGAAAAAGAGACACCCCTACCATTAATGCCATTGGAAATATATCTGACTTAATGTTGGGGCGAGTAATTTTCCCGAAGTATTTAGATCCTGGGAGCCTCGTAGTAGATGTACACAACGATGGAACCATTGTCCCCCATACCTTGATTGATCTTGGGGCTACCATCAATGTAATGACTAAGGACATTATGGTTAAGATGAATCTCCAAGGATCATTAAGGAAGACCACGATAGTCTTGCAACTTGCAAATTGATCAATAGTAGCCCTTGAGGGGATTATTGAGGATGTGATGGTCTCCATTGATTCTCAGGAATACCCATCAGAATTATTAGTTCTCTAGCCTAAGACCAAATTCAATGGTTATCCTCTCATCCTTGGGAGGCCTTGGTTAGCCACTATCGACGCCTACATCAGTTACAATGTTGGAAATATGACTATAAAAAATGGGCATGTACCCTCCTACTTAGCGATCTGTAGAACATGACTTACCTTTATGGCTAGAAGAGGAGGAATAAGATGAACTCTACTCCTCCCAAATCTATACCCTAGAAACTACCATAGGAAGAGGAGGACAGCCTGATGAAGATGATTTGATTGAACACATCGTCCAAAATCAAACTCCCAAAATCTTGTCTCTGGAGGAAGTAGTGAGGAAACTAATGACAACCATGAGATTGATCTATGCTTAGTTGACTCAAACCATACTCATGTCAAGAAAATAAAATTTGGCCCTGAAAGAGCATTGAAAATCAACCCCTCCCTCTGTACACCAAGACGAAGAGTTATGTAACATGCTAAGAGAGCATTTGGATTCCTTTGCTTGGAATTATAAAGAAATGAAGGGAGTTCACCCCTCAATGTGTACTCACCACATTTAAATCAAGGAAGGTTGCAAACTAGCTCGACAACCCTAAAGGAGAATGAATCCATATCTTAGGGATATAGTCAAAGAAGAGTTGCAGAAGCTACTAGATGCAGGATTCATTTACCCTATCTCAAAGAGTGAGCGAGTGTCTCCTCTAGTGCTAGTTCCAAAGAAAAATGGAAAGTGGAGGATTTGTGTCAATTACCAAGGGCTAAACAGAAACACAAAGAAGGCCCATTTTCCTCTACCTTTCATTGACCAAGTGTTAGATGGTTTGGTAGGAAAGAAGTTCTTCTCTATCCTGGATGGATTCAACAGATACAATCAAATCCATATCAGCCCAGAGGAGCAAGATAAAACAACCTTCACCTATCCTTGGGGTACTTTCGCTTATAGGGTCCTTCCTTTTGGTCTATGCAATGCTCCTGCCACTTTCTAGAGAGCAGTCCTAAGTATATTTAGAGAGCTAGTCCATGATGTAGTAGAAATTTATATGGATGAATTCACACCCTGTGGGTGTGATTTCCAGGAGGCTCTCTCTAACCTAGGAAAGGTGCTAAACCAATGCATTGAAATGAACTTATCCCTTAGTCCCAAAAAATGTGAGTTCTTGATGACTGCAGAGACTATTCTAGGTCACTCAATATCCCAGGAAGGAGTATAGGTAAACTTGAATAAGATAGCCATCATCACATGGGTCCCGACTCCATAGAAGCAGAGGGATGTTAGAAGCCTTTTAGGTTTAGTTGAATACTATAAGATATTTATAGAAGATTTCAGCAAGTTAGCTTCTCCCTTATTTGGGTTATTGGCCAAAGACTCTGAATTTCTATCGTCATAAAGCTGCCAAGAAGCCCTAAACACCCTAAAGGACAAGTTGATTACTGTACTTATTATCTGAGGCCCAAATTGTGCTCTTCCTTTTCATATTCATGTCGATGCCTTTCAAAAAGATATAGGAGCAGTTGTAGGCTAGATGATGACAAACTACCTTATGCCATTTACTTCATCAGTAAGAATCTGTTGAAAGCCGAGTTAAACTACAAAGTAACTGAAAAAGAGCTCCTAGTTGTTGTGAATTCATTGAATAAATTTAGACATTACATTATTGGTTACCAGACATTTGTACATATCGACCATGCTGCAATTAAATACTTGATGAACAAACCTAATGTAAATTCTCGAACTATTAGATGGCTAATTTTATTGCAACAATTTGATTTAACTATTATTGATAAGCCTGGAAAGGAAAATGTAGTTGCAGTTTTTTTTATCTAGATTGACTTTACCTGCATGGGAGGAAGGAATGGTTGATGATCAACTACCAGATGAAAATTTATTAGCCATTTCAATTCTCTCTCCATGGTTTGTTGACCTAGAAAACTACTTGGTATCTACACAATTCCCTCCAAATTGTTCCTCCAAGGAAAATAGCATAATCATAAGAAAAAGAGCCCCATTCAATTAGATTGGGAGCAATCTCTTCAAGCTTGGTCTGGACTTCGGATTAAATTCTGAGAAGATGTGTCAGGGAGGAGGAAGTCTTTGACACCCTTCTGGACTGTCATGATGGGCCTTGTAGAGGTCACTTTGCAGCCAAAAGAACAACATTAAAGGTATTACAAGATGGATATTACTGTCCCACTCTTCACCAAGATGTAAAAAGGTATACTAGCTAGTGTGGTCAGTTCTAAAGGATGGGGAATCCTACTCCCAGGGATGAATTTCCCCTACAACCTCAAGTGACTTTAAAGCCATTTGACATGTGGGGCATGGATTTCATCGAGCCCATTAACCCTCCATCTAGACATAATAAGTATATCATTGTGTGCACTGACTATTTAACAAAGTGGGCATAAGCCAAAGTTATCAAGATAGAAACAGAAGAAAAGGTGGTTGAAGTCTTGAGGGAAAATGTATTTTATAAGTTTGGATACCCTCGAGAGTTGGTCTCCGATCAAGGCAGTCAATTTACATCTCACATGATTGAAAATATGTTAAGCCAACACAAGATCAAGCACATAAAATCCACTCCTTACCACCCACGAGCTAATGGGAAAGTGGAAGTAACCAACTGAGCATTGGAAAGCATTCTGACCAAGATGATTAGCAACAACATAAAGGATTGGGCAGGAAGATTGGTGGAGGCCGCCTGGGCCTACAACACTACTTGAAAGACCACCACTAGCTTCACTCCTTATGAGATGGCCTATGGGAAGAAGCCCTATTGTCCATTGCATTTGAATACGATACCTTAAGGATGGAAGCACAATTGGATCCAGATGTCACAAGGGAGCAACATGAAATATTTCTCTAGATGAATGGGTTAGATGAATTTTTGATGCAGGCCCTCCTGCACATAGAAGTGACTCAAGTACAAAGGAAAATCTGGCATGACAGAAATATCAAGGACAAAATGTTTCAAGAAGGCAACTGGGCCTTGCTATATGACTCCCGGTACAAAGATTTCAAAGGAAAGTTAATGACTAGATGGTTGGGACCATATGTGATAGAAAAGTGCCATGAAAATGGCATTGTTTAGATAAGAACCATTGATGCTGAAGGTATCACTTTTCTTGTCAATGGGTACAAGTTAAAGGTCTACAAAATCCCCTTATCAATGCAGGAATTCATTAGTAGAATCAGCAAGGTAGTGATGGTGATTGAAGAAGTCTCATCTTCCACCTCACCAAGTTCTTAGAAAAAAAAAAGAAGAAAGAAAAATAAAGGGACCTAGGTGAAAATCTCCAGGAGGCACCTGAGTCCAAATTTTGGATTGAAAACCTCTTGAGGCAGCCTAAGAGTATTAAAAAAAATAGAAAAAATATAAGATCTCTAGGCGTAAACCTCTTTTGAGGTTCCTGAGGAAGGCAAAAAGGATGAAAAACTCCTTCGAGGCAGCCTAGTTGTCTTTTCAAAAAAAAAGAAAAAAAACAACAAGAAAAAAAAATGAAAAAAAAGAGAAAAACATACAAAAGAATAACAATTCTGTTTTTGCAGGTTTGTAAGAGGAAGGCATGCACAAGTTATAGAGGACAACATGCCCTACCACAAGCCATATTTTCCTTCATCCATCTCATCTCCTCCATACTCCACATGTTCTTCCATCCATACTCCACTCCATATGCCAATTCCAAGAAACTTTGTGTTTTCTACAAGATTCCCTGTAATACTATAGGAGTTTCCTGTAGGTTTTAGAGAAGGCCTTGAAAAAGTTTATGAAGGGTAGTCTAGTGAAAAATGGTGACACAAGCTTGTTTTGGGTTATAAAAAAGCCATTGATCTCACCATACCTTAGCCAACACCCTCCATGACCATGTCACCACTGCATCCATCAAAGAAATCAAGTAAAAATAAAAAAGAGAAAAAATATCAAAAAAGATACATGCCACAACATCATACCTTACCTTCCACTCATTACCACATCCTCCACTCATTCCAATGGCAATTCAACCTCAGAAGTAGAGAAGAGATGCAAAAGGTTAATAAAAAGGTAGCTACAGGACATCCTGTAGGAATTCCTATAGCAACCTATTCCATAAAAAACCACAGTAACACCAATCCACCTTCAACACAAGGATCATAGTGATGAGGAAGCTCCTCTAGAGCTCAACATCAAAAAAGCTAGCACCTGTACATCATCAAGGGAGAAATATAATCAACAAAATAAAAAGAGAAAAAAACACAGTTGAAGAATATGCAGCAAGGACAAAGAACAGTGAATTAGCACTATTCTCTAGCATGCATCAGCGAGGCAAAGGACCAACAGGTATGTCATCTCACCAATACTCCCTTGTAGGTACAAATATTATTAAACTACAGGAATGAGGAAGGAAGTTGATTTTATAAGTGAAGGTAGCCAGTTAACTTGGCCACCCTTGATTAGATCATGAGAAGAAAAAGGGTTAGTCAACTCTACATGTGGCAACTTCACATCAAAACAAGAGGAATGAATAAAAAAATGGTTAAGTTATGGAGAATGAAGTGGAAGATGATTATGAGGCAAGGTGATGTGATGAACCAGTAGTGGGACCAATGGTCCGAAAGTAGGTATTTGTACTCCGCCACCCAGTACACCACCCAACGAAATCATCCACAAATGGCAATAATCACTGACTCACATGTGAAGTATTAGTATTTAAAAAAGATGAAGGCAGAGGAAACTTCAAGGAGTCATTAAAAAGGGTTTCTCTCGATATCCCTATAGTGGAAACCTACAGGAAATATTCAGCATTTACAACAACCCAGAACATCTATAGGAAACTATAGGAAGGCTACCAGATACAGAGGTAATTACCAAATAGAGTTGCAAGATGACACCGAGGAGCATTGATTCAAGATTTCTCATCACTAGAGTGTAGGAAAAGGAGGTAGGTGCCATACCTTCTCTTTTCTTCATCTTAAATGATGAAATCCTCCTTTCTTCTGAGTATTTGTTATATTCATAGAGATAATTCTGTGAAGGTTAGTGAAGGATAAAGGCTAGAACCTCATCACCTACCAGAACTCACTAAAAGAAAAAATGACATTGGTGAGGGGTGAAAAATGTCACCATAAGCTCATTGGTGATGGTCAAAAGAGCCTTCATCACCAAAAACTAAACGTCACCAAAGGTGGCGTCACCAAAAGTATAGGTGTTTTGGTGACATTCAAAGTCTGTCACCAATAATGATTTATAATGATAGATATCGACCATCACCATTTCATATGAGCAATGGTGACAGACCATAGCCTCGATCACCAAAAAATGAATGTCACCAAAAGTGGCTTCACCAAAAGTATAAGTGTTATGGTGACATTGAAGGTCTATCACAAATATTGATTATAATGACGGATAGTGATGGTCACCATTTCATATGAACAACAACAATTTATTGTGATGGATCTTTGATGGCCGTCACTATTGGTGCACATATATGGTGACGTTCGTTGGCCATCACCAAAAGCTGCATTGCCAAAAGTATAGGTGTTGTGGTGACATTCAAGGTTCATGATGAATAATGACTATAATAACAGACAATGACTGTCACCATTACATATCAACAACAACAATTTATGGTTACAATCCTTTCATGGTCGTCACTAATGGTGCGTATATATGGTGGCGTTTGTTGACCATCACCATTTAATATTTTGTTGAGGGTTGAAAAATGTCATCATAAGTTCATTGGTGATGGGCAAAAGAGCCTCCGTCACCAAAAAATGTTCATTGCCATTCAATATGGATATCAGGGCACGATGGAATCGAACCATCAACCTCCTGCTTGTAAAGCAAGTGCTCTTCCATTGAGCTAGCACCCTTTAAAGAATTAGACTTTTTAAAATTAGACCTTGAAATTTCATAAATTGTAAATTATGCAACTTTCAATAAATTAAAGTCTCGACAATCTTTTACTAAACAAGCAAAGCAACATCGAAGTTGCAGGTCCCTATCTAATGGTTACAGAAGTTACGAAAAGTGGGTGGAGGGAAAAATAGTTATGTTTAAGAGAATCAATATGTTCAGTTGAATGCTGAATTAGAATTGAAACTATGAATACATTTATAACCTATAAACGACCTATAACTAGCAAATGCACCAAATATTGCAAAGGAAATGTCATAAGTGGATAGCATATGGAAGAAGTGCATTTTTGAAGATAGATGCAATATGTTATAGGCTTAGTGAGAGAAAAATATCAATGTTGTTGTTGTTGGGTGTTTAGATATCTAAATGATATCTAAACATTTGTGCAAATGTAACACAGATATCCAAAAACCATGAACGACATAGGATAAAAAAATTATATATATAATTTGGAATTTCAGAAGTCCACACTCAAAACATGACAACAACCAAGAAATATTTTTTTTTGACTTGGACAGAAATCAATAGATTCACCTTGATTCTTGAGTTGCTTCTGTTTATTTTAATTTGACTTGTGACATTATTTATTTGACAAGGAATCTGTTATGAAACCAACTCAAGAAAAGATAGAAAATATAGATCAACACCTTAGAATTCAGCCTCTTCGAGGGGGCAACCTCCTTTACATTACATAAATGAACAATTCTTGGATGATTCAAATGACACCTCCTTTCTATATATAGGAGTCTAAGGAGTCACAATATAACCCAGCCGACCTAACAATAATAATATAAAGCCACAAAAATAACAATAGAGGGATTCTATGGGGCACAGTAATAACAATATGGGGGTAATAGGGGCACAACAATTTTAATAAGGGGTACAACTACCATAGTAATGGGGTAATCACTAGTATTATAGGGACCCAACATGCCCCTCTCCTTCAAAAAAAGTGTTGTCCTCAATGCTTGAGTAGTTCTAGATACTTGTATATAAAATTCTCATCCTCCCATGTAGAATCTTCTGTAGATAAGTTCTTCCACTTGATAAGATACTCCGAAATCGATTGATTTCATAGCTGTCGAGATCTTGTTTCTGTGACTACTTCCAGTTCCAATATAATTTTTCCTTCCTTGTCAAGTTCTGGCAATATTGTTTGAAGTGGGAGCTTGTCGCCTACAACCTTCTTTAAACATGAAACATGGAAAACTGGGTGCAATCGAGAAGCTGCAGGAAGCTCCAATTTGTATGCCATAGTACCAATCTTTTGCAACACCTTGCACGGACCATAATACTTTGGTGATAATTTATTATCCTTCTTAGCTTGCTTGAGGGACATTTTCTTATATGGTTGTAGCCGTAGGAATACCAATCACCTACATCAAAACTTTTTTCATTGCGATGTTGATCTGCCTATTGTTTCATTCTATTTTGTGCCAACACGAGGTTATCCTTTAAGAGTTGTAGGACTTGTTGTTGATGTTCGATGTGATGTTCCACTGCTTGAACCTTAGAATTTTCTCTTAAATATGATGTGATGGATGGTGTATAATATCCATAAAGTGCCATAAATGGGGCCATTTTTGCTGATGTATGGAAGGAAGTGTTATACCACCATTCAACCAAAGGCAACCATTTGACCCATTATGTCTATTTATCAAATACAAAGCAATGAAGATATCCTTCCAAACATTTGTTTACTATCTCAATTTGCCCATCAGATTGAGGATGATAAGATGAGCTATGAGCTAATTGAGTACTGAGACAAGAAAATAATTATGTCCAAAAATTTCCAATGAAAATGGGATCTCTGTCACTTACAATAATATTTGCGTTTCCATGTAGCTTTTGAATTGTTTCCATAAATGAAGTACAAATTGTACTGGCTTTAAATGGATGTGATAATGCACAAAAGTGCACATACTTGGTAATTCTATCAACTACCACCATGGTGACACTCTTTCCCTCAGACTTGGGTAAACCTATGATAAAATCCATTGAAACCTCCTCCCAACGTTGACTTGGAATGGATAAAGATTGTAATAGACCCGAGGTCTTAATTGTTTCAACTTTATTTTGTTGGCAAACCAAACATTCCGCGATAAACTTTTGAATATCCAATTTAAGTCCATCCCAAAAAAATTCCTTATTAACCCTATGGTAAGTTTTTAAAAATCCTGAGTGCCCTCCTAAGGGAGAAGTGTGCAATTCCATAAGAATCTTTTGCTTGAGTTGGGAATTCTTACAGAGGTATAAGTGATCTTTGTACCATAATGAATCATTTTTCCAGCTAAATGTATCTGACGTACTGGAATCTTATTGTAACTTTTGAATAAGTGCCCACACTTCTTCGTCATTCTTCCATTCCTCCCTTGCTTCATTTATCCAATCTGGTTGGATAATAGAAATGGCGCACAACAATGCTTCCACATCCTCATCCTTTCTTGAGAGTGCATCTGCCACACATTTTGCTTCCCTTTTTTGTAGATGATTTCAAAGTCATAACCCAACATCTCTGTGACCCACTTTTGTTGCTCTTCAAAGGATAATCTTTGTTCTAAAAGGTATTTAAGGCTATCATGATCCGTTTTTACCTTTAAGTGTCTTCCCATTAGGTAGGGTCTCCATTTCTTAAGTGCATGGAGTATTGCCAACATTTCCT